>JADNRY010000781.1:0-26917 GCA_015501585.1 Rhodocollybia butyracea
TGTACTGAGCGTTTCGATTCTCTTGCTGGTATCTACGTGACCTTATCATAAACTATGTTTTGAGTTCTCAGATGGCCTAGCATGGCTGTGCCCAGGCGTACTGGCATCTGATCAGCAGAGGGTTGCTGCCGACTGCCTATATTTGCGCACGAAAAGCTACACGGAATCCGGATGGCAAGGATATGCTGCGTGTCAGGTATATTCACAGACCAGAGGTATTATCACATACCAGCATACGTATGCTTGGCGTTTCTTTAGGACCAGAATAATAAGCGTTACAATGCTTTACTCTGTACATATATTTACCATTAATATAAGGAGCAAGGTGCGCGGGCGGGTCCCGTGCTGACGGTAACCCGACCCTCATATTTACGCGGGTTGTATACTATTTGGTCAGGTCCTCGCTAAGTCTATATCTGGGACCGTGAACTCGATGTAATCTTAGAATTTGTATGTAGTTAAGTTATAACTCAGTCAAGATTGCTTGTGCAGACAAATGTCTACGTGGTAAGTGTAATTTCGAGATGTAGTAGATGTAGTAGTGGTGCGTGATGAGATAGTGATCAGATGGTCACGATCAAATCGGAAATGTAAGTCTGATGACTAATTGCTGTTGTCAGTATAAGTAGGTCAAGAATCAGTATCTTGAAGCAAGATAATAGAGTGCGAGTGAAATTAGCGCGAGGGATAAATAACACTGAGGCAACCCTCTGGGGAGCCACCGAAGAAGCTGGACCTTGCCAATGTGAGAATTGTACCAAAGAAGAGAGTCCTCAGGAAGGAACCAAAACTGAGGAGGACCAAGAAGTACAAGAGCAACTTTTACATATGAAGAGGATTCTCAACAAGACCTACAGATCCTCGAAGAATTGGAGGCTGACCTAGTCGGTCCAGAAATCCGAGGACTGGAACCGACAAATAAAGCTTGCGTGCTTGGATACGTGATAAGGCCCAATTAAATAACGGAACAGCATATATTTGAGATGCAGCACAGTCTGGATTTGAAAACCTGGGAGTATTGCAGGATAGTGCCAGGATATACGAGAGCACCCTTGCGATGTCCATCCATATCCATAATAATTAATAATAAGTAATAACAACGCTTCAAGATCACGTGGAAAGATGTACGAATCGACGCTGGGTTTACGTACACGGGCAAAGCGATACATACGGAATACAACAATCAAAATGTAGTTACAAGTTATTATACGACACTACTAAGTGAGAAGGCTGTGAGCATTTAAGACCGCTAATACCTGACTGGGAGCCAGCGTAAACAACTCCGCATGTCTTTGTTGGCCTGACGAAAGGTGAGCGAAGGATAGGTCAAACAAAATTGGCACGGCATGCGAGGTCGGTCGATGCAGAGGCTCTCGACGTACAGATGAAAAAGCGCCTCTAGATCGAAGAGGGCTAGCACCGCGAAAAAGAACAAGAATGAAAGAATATCAACGTACCCTGGCGCCGCCGGAAATTTACTGGTACGGCGTTTATTGGCACCCGCACTGGGTTTGGACAAACTCGGTCGTGTTCGGCGAGTCTCATAGAAGTCTATTGTCATCCCAATCTTGACGATCCAATCCCCACCTGCGGTCCTCCCCTCGAATAAGATGTAGATGTACCCTCCGCCATCCGCAACAGAGACCACGCGAAGGCTACAGCGTCGAAAAAGCTCCTGCAAGACATGAAAAGGACGTCGAGTCATTGATAGTAGGATGAGACTCGGAATTGGGGCTGCTTGGATCAGAGGTGGAACAGGGAGGGCGGGTTTCAATTGAATAAGAGAGTGGGTACGAGAGGCGGCGCTCTAAGTTGGTAAAGCTCTCGGGGTTGAGTTAGATATGAGTGAGGGAGGACAAACTACTCGTTTGGAGGGTAGGGAGGTATCGTTTCAAGTCGAATAAGATAACGACGGAGCACTTGCGAGAACAAGACTAGATGGGCTGCTCGGATAGAACGGGATGTCGCAGATGCAAGGCAATATCTTTCGAGAAGCAAGACTTGTGGCTATGATGAGAGAAGGTCGTCTTTGAGAAAGGATATATGGCTACATTCTGAGAACAAATCTGTACGAAGGGGAATCAAAAGTGATGCCTCCTCAGCAGCTTATACTGATCGCTCATAATTCGACTGCAAAGTAAATCTCAGTAACTATTCCCCCGGGAGATGTAAACATGTCCCTTTTCAAGCAGGGGACCTCGTTTAAGATGTCTTGTATACATACTCACTTGCGCTTGGGACTTCCAAAAAACTCCTCCTGAGAGTCACTAAATCAAGGACTGGGAGGGTGGTGCCCAGCATCAAGGCGTAGAGTGTGCTCCTTCATCCGCGGCAGAGACAGGACGCGGCGGCGACGAATGAGTCAATTTAGAATGGCAGTACGGCGTCGGGCCATAATGCCCTCTGATAAGTGGAAAGATAGTATTCCAGCAGATTACCGGACACTGTCTGGTAACAGGCTTGGATCTTTGTGGCTGGGCAGCACAATAGTGCTACCTGGGAGTAGGTCTGCTGCTGAATACCTTCTCTCCCATTTTAGACAGCAGTACTATGCCGCGAAGGGGAAGGAGAAGCCAGCACAATAACGCTGCTTCTCTTATATCCATGGCTACAAGCAGCCTCTCCCACCTCCCCCCCCCACAGCATTACTATGCCACGAAGGGGAAAGAGAAGGCAGCACAATGATCTTGTCTAGCCATCCCGCATGCGGCACCATGGAGGTGTCTGGGCCATGTATTTCTACCTGCTGTCGACGTCACGAAAGGTCACGATTCGACATCACGACATCACGCCAGTGACTGTCTTGATGTCGCGACGTCACGACGACGTGACGTCCTGACTGTGCGACGGCACCTCGTCGTGATGCACCGACGTCACGACGTCCGCATAAATTTTCTCAGTGGGCTTTTTTTATAACTTCTCATATTTTTCGCACTGTGTATAAGTCAGGAATATTTAAAATTTCAGCGTTGAGTATGAATTGAGGATTTTTAACAACATCTGCCGGGGATTATACAAAATTTTACAATTGCGATTGAACTGAGCAATTGCTAAAGATTCGCGCCTCTTTCGCGGTCTGATAATTTAATAAAAATGCAGTATTTTCTACCAGGGAAAAATGTGAGTGTATGCTGAGTAATTTGTACCTTTACTCAGCATAATCCTCGCATTTTCGGGCTGTGCAAATGGTCAATTCCTCGCAGTATGTATTCATTCACTTCAAATACACTGTTTCAGTATCATCAAGAACGATAGTAATAAGGGTAATAAAAATCAGATGCTTGGTATGATAAAAGAGACTTGTGTTGGCTTGTATCACTCTAGGGCTTGTATTGGCTTTTATCAGCTTGTAATCACTCGAGGAATTGTATTAGCTTGTATCAGCTTGTATTCACTCTAGGAATTGTAAGGGCTTGTATTGCCTTGCAAGGTCGGCGTACCTTGTAAGCGCTTGTAATCTTTCAGTAAAAACAACTTGAAGGTACGCCGACCTTGCAAGCTATGCGCGGCTGGTATGCCCTTGTTTTCCTATGTCACCGCTTACGGTGGACCTACTCTTTTGCTGATGACGGAATGGAGTATGGGGCCTGACAGGTGCGACATAGGACGCACAGATGAAATCTAAGTTGTGTGACATGGGTGCGCATATGTTAGATGAAATCCAAGTTGTTCAACATGGGGTGCACGATGAAATGAATATAATCAATTGAGCAGATACAAACATTCATGATAGTACAATATAATAGTATACTTTGTTCAGATCACTGCAATTCTTTGTTGACTCCATCCGTTGGATTGGGTCATTCTTCCGTCTACTAATTGTAGGCGGAGTAGGTAACGATCTCGGTCCTCTTGGGGCCGGAGACAGTCTTCCTGTGAAGATGTTATGCCTTATTACTGGAGAGTAACGAAGTGTCTGGGGCTCATTTGATTTACCCATTGTCGAGTTCGATAAGTCGATGACTGGGATCAGACCTAAAACTCTGATATGATATTCACGCAATATTCATGTCCCTTGGAGTCATGAATTCTTGCCATATTTTGGACGGTTTTTGTGGTTCTGCAACCCGGGACATTTTGTTTCCTTACATATCCTACATTTCCTGGGTGCTCGTGTGTTATTCCATGGTGTGGATGTGAAAAATACTGGTTCTGGTACTGTGGCAGATGTGGAACTAGATCCCCACTTCCAGACTCCTTAGGGATTGCTGGCAATGTTTAGCTGTGATTGCGCAGGAGCATGCATATCTGTTGTTGTACTTTGAACTGCGGTAGCTTTGGGGATGGACAGAATAGGATGTAGAAGAGTTAGCATCCGAAACTGGGCGAGAAACAACATCCAATATTTCAAGTTGTGGATATTGAATTGGAACATCATTATCAACATCCATTAACTCATCGGCCAGATCATTGGTTTCCAAAGTAACCTGGTCAGAACTAATAAGGACTCCAGGTTGGCTGGGCAATGCAGCAGGAAGTACTTTTGCAATATATTCAGATGAATGAACCCAGGTTTCATTTGCTCTGCGCTGTGTAATGCTGGCCAGCATTGTGGTCTTTGTGTATTGATGGTCCTTCCAAATATTCCAGTATGAAGCTAGATGCTCACGGAGTTTATAGAAAATTTTATTCTCAGCACCTTTAGCTTGTTCTGACCACCATAAAACCATGTTATCAAAGTTGGGTGCTCCAGTCATTTGACACCACAGTCCTCCTGGGATGACCGCCGTATGATACAACTGTTCCTCTTCTGGAGTGTGCATGGGCACAACAGCAACTTTAGTGTTTTGGCCACGAGCAAGATACACATAGATGTCATTCTGTCTTCCACTCAGATCAACCAATATTAACATGTGCTCATACCCATAATAAATGGGTGTTGTTACTGTTGAGAACGGACCGCCGGTCCGACGACGGTTGTTTCGGGCTCAAGTAGCACCACTGGCATGATACCCGCCACCCCGTGTCTTACTGTATTTGTTATTACTTTACTATTTATATTGACTACCGTACTTCCAATAGAGGGATCGTTTGCGCCCCCCGTTTCTGCGCCCCCCTAAATTCTGTCTGATAAGCTTTTGCTTATTATCGCTTCTGGACCTATCGCTCACAGTTACTCCAAGTATGGCTGAAAACCAGAGTTTATTCTCATTACAGGAGGGATTGCAGGTATTCCAAACTTCTCTTCAGTAATAGAAAAGGCCAAAGGGATTGTATCAGAGATCATGTTCCATGTTGAGAGGATGGTGGTGAGACCCATTTAATATCTTCCTGCAATTTCTGAATAGCACACTCAAGCCAAGGATTATAATGGCCTCTATATTCTGTATTGAGTTTATGCTTTGCGCCCGCATCAATATTGTGTCGATGTCGCCAATCAGCCACAAGTGCATCCGCAAGCTCAGGTGAAGCATATCCAAACATTTTATGAATAGGATTGTGAACAGACCAAGAACAGACCCTTCAGCGGAATTGGTCCCTCTAAGGCAACAATACAAATTTAGTCCATTTCTGTCCGCTCCTTTGATAACATATAAAGGAATATGATCAGGATCTGAAAGCCACCCCATTTGGGCATCATGAAGTACAGATTGTGCCTTTTTCCAGGCTTCCTTATCAAATAATGCCTGGCCAGTTTTGCTACATACAATTGAGCCCTAGCTATCAAACAACTCATTTAAATTTCTATACAAATATCTTTGCTTGGCACATATCGGCGACACCGAACCCAGAGCCCAATCTGGGTCACGATACACCCTCGTAGGTATAAGCACAGCATCCTCTCACTCTTACAAGTTTCACTTGAGTTTGTACATGTTTTACTCGTACTTTACATAGCTTTTCATTACACGTTTCAACTAGATTTCATGAGTATTTCATAATTACTTACAGTATTTAAGCACTTAGAGATATCTAGATTCCCCAGTTAAATCAACTCCTACAACTCTTACTCTTCTCTTACCTTCTCTTACACACCCGCTTACTTCTCCTATACACTCTTATTCCCTGTTCTCCTCCTAAAACAAAGTTCTCGCCATCTCTCCAGCTTGACCTTCACAATCTGCTGCCTGCATGTGTTACCCATTACATAGTGATAATTTTGCAAGAGGGGCCAAAACTTTTCTGATTCTGATTAATGCTCTAGTTTTTGTTGTTGATACCCGGAGTTTGGTCAACTTGGCCTCTCCTGCACGCTGAAATTCATATATCTGAGGCTGCGGCACAATGATGCCTTGTGCAATTTCTTGCCCAACAGTTGTAAGGCCACTCAATGGAGCCCCTATTGTGTCATTATTCTTCAAGACCTCCCCGATCATTAATGCAGCATAACCATCAAGTACCATAAGCAATCTGATCATTACTCAAGACAGATGCACTCCATTCGGAAACCCGCATTTCCTTGGATAGGTTCTTTTGCAAAGTGGCAGCTGTGATAGTAGTGACTGATGCACTTGCATTAGAAACGGCGTTCTTCTCTTTTGCTAGCCTCCCCAGCTCAATAACACCCCTGAACTTATTCTGAACTTTATCTGGTTGAAATTCAGGGAAATCTCGGGCCAACTTTGCCAAGTCTCCACTGATGTTTCTGCCAATCTTTACAATCTGGGGACAGGTGAGAATATTGATCAGAGCACTTGGTAGTTTGCTTAAGTGATAAACACGCAGTAGATAGACTGATTTTTCATGAGCAATTTGAATCAGTGCAGTTTTTTGAGGTCCAGAGGCACCGGGTCCTGGAATAAAGTCCCACTCCATATCAAACCCAACATGTATATTCTCCAGATCATCCGGTAATGAATTCTGTATATTGAAGCAAGCTTGCTGCAGTTGATCATTAGAGCATACTAAAGGTACTACTCCATCAGGAAGTTCAAGTTTAGGCAGGTCCCCAAACTCATCTGACTGAACTGTGACCACATTGTCTTTCAATGATGGGAAGCATTCAGTGAACATTGCCATGTCTGCTGCAGGCACATCTGTATACCCAATGACAGGCTCTGCTAAACCTTCTCTAAGATGACACTGAGCTTTGGTTGGCACAAATGCAGGCCCTGATACCTAATCCACTCATATTCATTGACCACAGTGAATAAACCCTGGAATACAGGTTCTCCATTAAGTTTCATCAAAAATTTTGGGAACCTTGAAAGAGTGATCCCACTTGAGCACAAAGTCAGTAAGTGCACTCATGCACTGATCCAACATTGGTCTGATATGTTGAAGATAGTCAATGTAAAGGGAGTTGATGTACGATCTGGAAGGATGAAAGCCACTGTAACCACTTTTATCAGAGTATTCTGAAAAGGCTTTGAACTGCTGCCTATCACTGTTAAGAGTATCTTGATATGCATTTGCAGCTGTGATTGCATAATAATATTTGGGTTTAGACTGATCATGTTGCCGCATATGTGCTGCACGAAGCATATTAGCCCACATATTAGAGTTCACTCCTACAGACATTCCATGCTGAACCAATTCTACAAGTTTCTTATCCATTTCACTTCGTGCTGGGAGGAATGCTGGAAGCTCCTGCACCAACTCTGGACTCAGCTGCTTCATGACCCTTGGATCATAGCAAAGCATGCTTACATTACAACCTCTGCAAAAAATCCTTTTGGTCAAGATGTAGTAATTTTCAGTCAATCCAATAACCCTTCTGGCAATAGGTGTTGTGTTCCACCCGGGGACCCCTTGGGTGACATTTTTTGACCTTTCTTTATACAGTTATCACTGACACAGAGGACTCTATCTTCCTCACCCAGTTCAAAGGGAAGCCAGAGAAAGACAGAAGGCAAATATGCTGGCACTGGATCCAATCTTTTTTCCAGTCTGGCCTCTTTGAATGCAAAGTAAAGTGAGGATGGTCTTATAAAAAATCCTCCTGAAGTATAGCAGGAAGGCATAGTCTTGCTCTTGAGAGCCTTATCCACTGTGTCCTTTACATTGGACAAGTCAATTTTAACAGCTCCATCCTGGAGGGAGGCATTTTCCTCATTCTCTGGCTGATCACCAGATTACTCAACCTGTTCAAAAATGTCTTCAAGGACAGCATCAAAGTTTCTCCCCTCAGACTCCTCTCTGGTCTGCTGTTGCTCACTAAGGACAGCAAATGGGAATCTGCCTCTCAAATTCTGTTGAGTTCTCTCTTCACTTGACAGATCCCCTGAATATCAGAAGAAAAGCAATCTTAAATGAGCACAGAAAAATCAGGTCAATGGACTGAGTTGAAGATGTTTGATTTACTGCCTCAAAGGCGGCATCCTTCTGCTTCTGCATCTGCTTGTCCAGAAAGCATGAACCTTGGATTCAGAGAGTAAGCAACAAGTTAAACTTGAATGATCAAACCAAAGATAGTCGCAATCCTAGATCCACCAAAGGCAGCACGTGGAAGTGCCTCTCTCTGTAGCATGTTATCCCTCAGGTTCAATGAAAGCAGCATTATTATTAGCATAGAGCATGATAATGTAAAGTATCCACGACTTACATCGTTTATTACAGCTCATACTACTACCTGCACCGCTTGCAGGCCGTCCCGCACCATCTCTTTGACCACCGGCAAGATGTCCGGGCTTATTGTGAGTGCCGACGGGTCTGCCTGATGACATAATACACTTGCGCGCGGGTCGAGGCAATATACATAAGTAGTAAAAGTAGAAGTCAAATTAGCAAGTAAAAGTCGCCTCATGGGGTCACATGTGGCCGCCTCTCCCGCCTTCATTGTTCACCATTCTCAGTGTAGCGGCGCAAATGCGTGATCAATGTGTTCAAGCAGCCATTGTTGTAGCTATTGTTTATTGCCGTTTGCAAAAAAGTTGGCGTGACTAGCTCTCACGATGAATTTGAGCCATTTCACAGCAAATTTTGTGAGGACGATAGCTCAGCGAGATCTCAATGAAATCGCCTAAATTTATGTGCATTCTTCATCGATCTTTAAGGGCTAGGTCGCCTCATATTCAAATTTCCATAATTTCAAAATTATTACCACCCCACTTCGGCCAGGTCTGTTGACTGTGCGCGAATTTTTGTGCTCTTTGTAAACAGCATAGGTACTTTCTGTACCTCTAAGTTCCTTCAATAATATCTTCTGGAGGGCGCCCCATGAAAAATCTGGGAAAATTACAATTAATGGAGCAATATTTAGTAGTCACAACCCTTGTCACATCCCCGGTCCTCTTCCATACTTCGACGCCTGCGAATGGGCTCCGGAAAGACTGCGTCTACTCGAAAGGCTGCCTCGCAGCGTGGCTCTGTAATGCGCAAATCCGCAAAGAATGGCAACAAAGACGAAGTTGAAGAGAAAACCTCACCTGTTTCCACTCCTTCCTCGAAACCATACCCAAAGCCAAAATCGCTAGCCAAACCGTCAGCGCCGCCTAACGGTCCAGCTCCTGATGACAACGAAGCTGCCCAGTTATTGATGTCACTTGGACAGGCCCCGAAACGACTTACCAACGAGGAATATGAGCGTCAAAAGGCCAAAAACCTTGACTCCTGGGTTAGCTCTGAGCTGGAGAGATTCACGAATGCTAGAGGTGCATAAGCATTATTTATTACAGGAAACTCACTAATGTTCAGTCCAATATCTGTATTCAGAGCCAGAAAAGAACACACCTGTGCAGCACAGACGTCCTGATGTACAGACCCCAGTTCGAAAGCCTCAGCACATTGACAATGACTTAGTCAATATTTCAAGTGACAGTTCAGATACCGAAGATGGAAGCGAGCCCATTATACGAGCTTGAAAAGGACAATGCTCTTGTCGAGTTCACCCTTAGCTCTACAGCAACTTACCAGTCATTCCTGCTTCGCTGTTGCCAATAACTTTGAAGTGCCAGTTACCTATCTCGGTTCCATAGGGTATACTGCTTCATATCAGCCTAAAACTCCTAAACCAGTCCCTAAACTCGTCAATAATGAGGACAGGTACGAACGGATGCTTGAAAGTGTTGATGACCATATCCAGGAGTCAAAGAGTAAGAAAAAAGGCAAGGGCGTGGTGAAGCCCTTCACTGTTAGGATAGTCAACACTTCGTCGCCAGGTGATGGGAAGAAAGACGGAAAGAAAGATGTCAGCAGTGGGAAGAAGGTGAGTTTTATTGGCCGTATGACATTGACATCCTTGATGTATAGAGCTTGTATTCCCAGGGAAAGAAGGCCAATGAAGATGGACCTGCGCTTACCGTTGATGTAGACGAGCAAGAACACATCCTACATCAGAAGATTGAAAAGAACTTCCACTGCGATGAGCACAACAAGCCTTGTTGGACAAAGACTTCCGATGGTAGTCATTACCACTTTACTACCGGTGATCTCAGCATCTGGGCTTCTCTTGCGGTGCGTTGATTCTCAAGACGTAAAGAACTACCTAATGTCTATCTACAGTGGCGCCATTGTGCAACCCTTGACGTACCACCACAGAAAATTCTTCAAAGTATTGACAATCATGCGGGCTTTCAGTCACATGTCCGAGGAAGGGCTCGCGCAACTGACAACCAGCAGTGGCAGGCTAGCCCTAGCCCTTATGGTCCATACACGCCACCACCACCTTTTTGGGGATTTCCACCGGCAGGTTGGCCTCCTTATGCAGGCTCAGGCCAGCCCGGAACGCCTGGAACATCAACTTCTGGACAGATTCAACATTCGCCAGCATCGTCCCCAGTCACCAGTCCCTCGAAACGATCAGTCATGCCTCTTGTATCCGACTGGCTAGTGTCGTTGGGGATGAACAGAAAGAGCGCGGTAATGACTCAGTCAATTATGCTCGGTTTGATGGAGTGTTGAGAGACGAGGGAATTTTACGAATTGATGATCTTCTGGATCTCAGAACTGCTGACCATCTCCAGAGGATGCTCGGATGCAACTGGGGGACTGCGAACCGCATTATGCGATATGCAAAGGAGGACATTGGTAGCACCCGCTCTCACAAAAAGGCACGTCACTCAAAGTAGATATAATACTATAATTTGCTCGGTAAACCTAGTTACACTCGAAACAACCCCCTCTTACTAGATATACATACAAAAAGTTACAGATACCCACAATGATGAAACCATCCTGTTGCACTATCCTCTGTGACTGAGAACGCTGCTTCCAAAAGATGCTCATATACATATGCATCATCTTCATCTTCAGTGTCTCGGCCGATAACACCTGTTTGACGTACATATGCTTTGATTGCAGAGAATGCAAGCTCAATGGGATTGTAGTCTGGAGAATATGGAGGAAGATACATAATACAATAGCCACGACCTTCAATCAGAGCTCTGATACTGTCGTCTTTATGTATGCGAGCATTGTCCATAATGATATATGAGCCAGGTTGCATTGATTGATCCATACGGTCCAAGAGTCCTTGAATAAAAGACCGGAAACGGCGCATAGTGAACGAACCTTCTACTACACGTGCATAGAGCATTCCTTGAGTTGAGAGTGCAGGGAGAAGAGAGTATCTGATTGGTACATATGAATATAATTCTGGGGATAGATTTACAAGTCACAGACCTTCGACCACGAACAAAGAACCATTTTCGTTCAGCCTTGCGCCCTCGTAGTGACTATGCCCTCTTTCTAAGTGATGTTCGTCTATCAAAAGAGCTCTCATCGACAAAAACGGTATTTTCTGGCAGGCATCTCAAGCCATACTCAAATCGAAATGCTGTCCTTTTCTGAGCATTTCTTTCAAGGGCCACTTTGCTGAGCTGTCCATATATTAGAGACAGTATCAATGAGTTGAGGCGACGTACTTTTTTCATAGTATAACCTTTTCGCTGGAGATAACTCCAGATTGTCGACTCATCCACATCAATTCCCAGCCGTTGTACAACCAACTCATACAATTCTTCTAGGTAGATGTCCTTGCGTTGCTTTACTTGCCCAACAATAAACTATATGCCAAAGATTTAGCCTGATAAGAAGTGAAGCAATAAAGAAAAGACGTACTCCAACATTATCCACTGAAAGTTTACGGGAAGCCCCACGCATCTCGATGGCTGGCTTGACCCGAAGAGCATGACCATTCTTCCTGAACTCCTTGTATAACCTTTGAAGTGTACGTTCTGAAACACCGCTGTATTGAGAAACGGCCTCTACTGACAGCTTTTGACCCATTGAAACAAGAAATTTTCGTAAGTCATCGGAGAGAGGATGTCCCCTAGTCATGGATGTTTGAAGCAGAGTACGAATCAGCACATGACTTATTATTTACCTGAAGAGTAGCTATACTTCACGAAATTTTCTTGGGGCGCCCTCAGGAAGACATCATAAAAAGTACCTAGATGTACGAAAAGTACTTACATTGCCTACACGGGGCGCAAAAATTCACGCACAGTCAACAGACCTGGCTGAAGCGAGGTTGTAATAATTTTGAAATTATGGAAATTTAAATATGGGGCGACCTAGCCCTCAAAGATCGATGAAGAATGCACATAAATTTAGGCGATTTCATTGAGATCTCGCTGAGCTATCGTCCTCACAAAATTTGCTGTGAAATGGCTCAAATTCATTGTGAGAGCTAGTCACGCCAACTTTTTTGCAAACGGCAATAATGTATATTATGTTGCTTTTTTTAGACTATCACGAGCCATCAGCTCTCTTGAACGCGCTGGCAGTCTGCAAGAGTGAATTACCTTGCTCATGAGGAACTAACAGACATTACAAAGATGGCAATGGACAATGTTCCGCTTTAGTGAGTCAAGATAGTACTGTTCTGTGCTCTGCACATTGCTAATGAGTTCCTCAAGGCTAACCTAGTGATCAGTCACGACTTTAAATGCGGTTCGGCCGACTTTATCAGCAGAATTAGCTGGAGGACGCTAAGTTATAGGGCATTTGACCGCTTTGAGGCCATCTATGGCACTTGCAGCAATTTTATAGCTCTGCACGAGTAGAATGTGGTTTTACCAAATTTGTACTTATGATATATTGCATTAAAAAGCCACAATACATGCTAAGTTCAAGTTGCAGGCGGCAGCCAGTGGGCGCAATGTGGCTGGTGGGGGATTATGTCGGGAGTAAAAGTAAGTGTCTGCAGAAGTGTCTGCAGAATTTTCGTTAGTAAAAGTGGGTTGAACAGCCACATGTGGCACTCTTACTTTTACTGTTTTGGTCATGACCCGCGGGTCGAGAGTCGTCTGAAAAAACGGCAATAATGAAGTAAAAAAGCAAGAAAGTAAGAAGTGATGCGGAAGAGTTATCGATTGATCAAGCATAAGCGCCCGGTCCGGGCCAGAAGCGTTCATTCGGAATCTCGGAAGTCTGTGTCAGTGCTAGTATGTAATTGTCCTTTTATGGTTTAAAATGATTCATACGCCCAAATATAGTTTAAGCGGCAGATTACGGGCACTTGAATATTGATATTGTCACTATTATTTTGCGTCGTAAGGTCCGCAAGCATTTTGACAACTCACAGGCAGGCCTGAGTTAATCAATCTCCCGCTGTCAGCATCAGCATAGTACCTAGAAATAACAAACCAAAAAAGACCTATGGAAGTAAGCCGAGCCACTGGTGCTCGAGGTCCTCCATCAGCTCGGCTACGTCAAAATCGATGATCCGAGGGGGACCCTTAATGCTTTCCATTCAAATGAACACAAACGATTGATCTTGGAGAAAGGCGTTTCATTCGCTCCGCAGAAGACGCATCTCCCGCATTTTGATGCAAAATGCAGGTTCTTGGAAGTTGGTCTTCAAGGGCAAAAAGCATAC
This sequence comes from Rhodocollybia butyracea, assembly GCA_015501585.1. Lineage (NCBI taxonomy): Eukaryota > Fungi > Basidiomycota > Agaricomycetes > Agaricales > Omphalotaceae > Rhodocollybia > Rhodocollybia butyracea. The sequence goes on from JADNRY010000781.1 coordinate 13,703, forward strand.
CCTGGTCCCTGGGACCACCATTTTATGAAGGACTTGCCTAGAAGGATAGAACCAACGTCTGCACTAAACCTTTGACCTTCATAATTGCGCTTCAGTCTTGTACATAAGCGGGGACGCCGACTAACTGCGCCACGAGGCATCTTTCTCGGCCGAAGGCTGTGACACTAATCATATTGTAACACGTGTTTACTCTTGCATTTACTCCTTGTTTCACTCCAACCACGATCAATGACTGGCAAAAAGTGCAAAATCGAGGGTTGTATTGCACCCTATGAAGGGGGTTCTGACCACCAGAGGGTGTACCATACTGGCGTGAAATGGAACAGCGGTAAGATCGATGATTGTTTGCCTCTCATGCTGACAATTTATTCGATTTTGCTAGTCAATATTCAGCACGACAACCCAAATGACCCCTGCTCGCCATTCATTTGCCCCTTGTGTCCGCAAGGGGAGTTGGTTCATAGCCGATATAACTCGTATGCGTTGAGCAAAATCATGTCACAGCACCACGACCCTGAGGTTGGAGAGAGATACCCTGACCCTCATCTAATGCCCAAGCTACTAGGAAGAAAGCGCAAGCCAGGTAACAAACGCAAGGTAGTTAACCCAAGTCCCGACACACAAGCAAACACACCACCTGATACCGGTGACAGTGCAATTGGTAATGAGGCCAATCCGACCAACCCTGACCCTGAACCCGATGTGCCCGAGGACTTGGAAACCAAAAACAAGCAACCAGAAAGAAAGTCCAAGGCAGGTGACAAGCGCAGGGTAGTTAACCCAAGTCCAGACGCACAAGTTAGCATAGCACTTGATGCCGCTGACAGTGCTATTGGTGATCAGGTCAATTCGACCAGCCCTGACCCTGAACCAAAGGTGCCCAAGGACTTGGGAACAAAAAAAAAGCAACCTGAAGATATAGAGCATCTTCAAGCAAGATTGGAAAGGCATATGCTGGTTGATAACACCGGAAACATGGTTGCTGAAGATGAAGAAGTTGGGTTTGACCCGAGTATTGAACCAAAGCCCACCAAGGGGAAGGGAAAAAGAGTTTCAGACCAGCCTAGGTCAGATGAAGGAGCGAAATTTGAGCGAAATCCTGTCCTGGAAAACAAAGGGAAAGGAAAAGGCCAAGGGATTCCATTTGTAGAAAGGGAAAACCCTGAAAATGCTCCACACCGAATGGTGCATCCCAGTTTATCATGGGATAACAAAACTGATCTTTATACGTGCAACAAGAACAAGGTCTGTTGTGACCATGAAGAAGCCAAATGTGTCCTTCTGGAATGTTTTAATATGTTCCTTATCCCAAGCCTAAAAGCCATTGGGCTACGATGTTTTTCTAAACGAAAGCAAATATTTATACAGAGAGTCATTGGGTTGGATGAGATTGTAGGGCAGTGGAAGGATAGCGGATTATTTCCAAAGGGGTTGGGATCCGGAGATATACTCAAATCTGGGTGGGGATATACAATATCGGCCCATATAAGGCATCACACTGATGATTTCCATTTGGAAAATTCTGATGTTAAAAGCTTCATAAACAAGATTGACCTTGTCCTTCCAAAACCGGTGGAGGAATTTGAAGTTGAATTAGCCCGAAATATCAGATGCAATCGATGTGGGGCATTTTTTGCACTGGGAGCACCAATTAGAGCCCACTATAATCAGACTTGCACATCAGCAGTAAAGGATGGGTTTCCTCAGTCAATGAGTACAGCTGCATCTAAGAATGGTTCAGATTTGTTCCCTATCAAATGGGTTCAAGTAGTTGGACAGTCTATAAAGATACCGGTTCATGATCCTGACAAGCCCAGTGTAGCATATGACAGCTTTGAGCTATTGCCCAAAGATATGTTTGTTCAGCAGATGTGTCCTAAAGGTTTTCCAGAAAGCTGGTTTGATTGGCTAGCAAATGATGTTGGATTAAATTTCACCCGTTCTCCCGCAATACAGAAGCAAGAAGCTGGTTTTTCCCCCAAACTCATCATGTTCTTAGTGGAAAATCCCTCCCTACATCTGGTTACTGCATCTCAAGGTGAAGCTAAAGTCAGAGAAGAAATCTGCCATGAGTCATACCTCCTGATACGGAGGTATCTTATTGATGCTGGCGAGAAAGGGAAAGACATACCCAAATTTTCAGAGATGATGCAAGCCAGGTAAGATATCCTGTGTTAAATAATGATGCAATAGATTAACTTACCTTTCATTCAGTTCAGGTATAACTTGGCGGACTTTTAAGGATCTGGACTCATATGATTTATACCGTGTGAGCTTCACCAACCTCATCACCACATATCTGCGGTGGAAAACCACAGACCTACAAAGAAAACTCCCTCTCAATGTTCCCCCTGAAATTGAGAAGGCCTTCCTCCCTCTTCTCAGGATGATCCATCGACGGCGTTGTGGGAATGTGGATGAGCTGGCGCCTATTATACATAATATATTTGTCAAAGTCATTCTCTGGGAACAGAGCACTGAAATAAAAACCCCACTCTTATTAGAGAAGGTGGTGGCTCTACAGTCAGTTGAATTAGGTGGATTCAGACCAATAAAACGTGTTTCCGGCCTGTGTTCTATGATGCAGCGCTCGATTGCATCTTCTGTCCTGTTAAGTGTCACATCTGGGGGCTGGGAAGAACAGTACTATCTTCCTGGGAAAGAAAAGCTGGGTGATGTGGAAAATATTCTTGAGGAGGGACATGGACTTCTCTGGGATGGGGAGTCAGATAGTAGTGATGAAGAACATGTAGAAATATCCAGTTCTAAACCCAGTGGTGGCAATTTTAAAATTGCAAAAGAAGTGCCACTGAAACCTGCAGAGCTTGATGATTTGGCAAAGATACCAGTGGACAAAAGTAGTTTGTCAAAAAACCCACGTGAATTGGGAGAGTATGTATCCTACTTTACTCCCCTGGCTGATACCATCGACTAACTAATACTTGTAGCTTACTTTTAAAGTCTATTGAAACCGCATTGTCCAAAGACCATCTGGTATCTACCATGTCTTTTGCGGCACTTGCAAAAGCACAGAAGAGCCTTTATCTACCTTCTCTCAACGAGCCTAGCCCAATTCGGGTGGAGATATCTCAAAACAGTACCATATTTAAAATATGGAATGTCAGACAGCCAAAAGGGAAGCAGTTTTCTCGGGATAAGCTTGAAGCAGCAGTGCAAGAAGTCATTAAGAATGTCAAGAGCTCATTTGAAGCTTTCATGCCACCTGGTGCTTTGCACAAACTCAGAAATGAGTATAAAATTGAGGACATCAAAGATAATGCTGGAGATAGCCAGTCTCTTTTTCTCCACAAAGATAATCAGATTTATTTTGAAAAATTTTCTCAAGCATTACAAGATGAACTTAATCAGTTGCACATCAAGTATGATGGCCATTTTGATCCTGAGACTCTGGAGGAGGATGGTGGTTCTAAGAATACATCTTTTAATTCAAGAGCAGCATGGAGTTTTCTTCAAATGATTGATGATTTTGCGGATGCCCTGGTTGTCCAGCTTTTCTACAGTACAGGTGTCCCTCCAAAAGCTTCACAAGTTCAAGAACTGTTATTTTCTACAGACCAGGGCCTGTCGCGAATGTTGAAAAAACTTCAAAATGGATATTTCATTCTCTGTAGTCCCAGAGATAAGCGGTCTGCTCTACAAGAACCCTCCAACCAGTACAGATGTGTATGGGGTCTTCCTCATGAGTATGTGTGGTATCTGACAATCTTTATTTGGGTTATCAGACCTGTTCAAATCAGTGTGCTCCAAAGGCTCAAATTGTTGGCACCAAGGGTGTCCTCTTTGCATTCCCACATCTTTGTCAGGCTAACAAAGCCTTTGGGTCATGGATTTACCTATGATGGCCCACTTGTCAACGAGCTATTAAAAGAGTCAGGCTTGAACATTGAGGCCAGGGAGCTGAAGCATATCTTTCTTGCTATTTCCCAAATTGTTTGTCCTCAGTTAGCAAGCGCAACCACAAGTACTTCAGTGATGAACCGTCAGGCTCAGCATACCAATAAAACTGGTGATACCAATTACGCTAGGAATAGTTATGTGGAAGCAACAGGCTTCATGCAAACTGAGGTACTTCAAATGATGACCCTTAGTTATGAGGTGCAAAAGTTTATAGGGGCTACAGTTGAGGTACCCAAGGGATTTAGTGCAGTTGATGTACATGATATGTTCATGAGAAGTTACCTCCCGGGTCTTTTGGAGGCTCATAACTATATCCTATCTCCTGTTGGATATAATCTGGCTCGGGATATACAGACCCCTGAAGGTCTCAACAAATGGCAGGATCTGGAAGAGAGGAAGCCATATTTATTTGGTCAAAACTACAATGTAAGTTCTCGGTGTTACCTAATGAGAAGAGCTAACATGTATTGATTCTAGCCTTCTGGTGATGATTGGGAGCTGAACTGGACAGAATTGGGAGATGAGTGTCTTACAACAGTTGCTGCTGCATTAGCAGATAACCTTGAATATGATAAAGCGAGGTTGGTGGCTACTTCTGTCTACATGGTGAGGACATGGCTCCTGCTTTTCCTTGTGCAACTGGAAAGTATCTGACCTAGCTTTTAAGATTGAGTTGGCGCTTGAGAAAGCCAAATCTATATCAAGAGCCCAGGAACCCCTGAAAATTGAAACTGACAAAAACCAAGTTAGCTTTGAAACTCATGTTGTAGCTTTAGCTAGATGGTTTGAAGACAACCATGAGGCGGAGTGGAACAAATTTTGGGGAAAAGTAGACCAGAGCATTACAGATTCTTCTGCTAGAAAACAAGCTCCTCTACCATTCAGGCAGAAACATGACTTCCCCTCTATCCCTGGCAGCTCAAAGAAAACCTAGTGTTGTTGTCCAAAGTTTTGGGGGGTATTTAGTCGGTAGGCTGAATTTGGAGTACTGTGTAATTATGACTGTCATTTCAGCAACATGTAACTTCAGCCAAAAAAAATAATAATCAGTAATTTTCATTTGATTATTCCGATGTTTTAGTTCTTTTCATAATAATGAAATCTGAAAAAAAAAGTATGAGGTCGTACATAAAGAGCGTGTCATCATCAATCCCATCCTTTCAGGTCCTTTCTTCTACATCGCCATCAGTGACCTCGGCAACAACAATGACATGGAGCAAATATGCAAGTCTGAGGAGTGATTTCGAAGCGGATAAGACAAAGAGTGTTAGAGAGCGATGGTATGGCCACGACGTTTGGCGCAACGTTTCGTCTGTAAGAGACTCATCAGGCGGCTTATTCTCCAATGTCACGGCGAATTTGTTTGTCATTTACAAATAATGACTCACAGTGCTGAAATGGGATGTGGAGTGCCTGTTTTGGTTCTTGTACACTGCTCCTCATTAAAGTCTGTCCTTGCCATTATCCCACTGGGGTATTGGCTGATAATGTAGTTATAATTTCTCATATACATACTGTTTTCGCGTATTATCTCGGTCAAGGGATTGAGAGACGTTCTGACAGTAGTGGTATGATGTCTTGGAGGTTGGGATACCTTCGACAAGAGGTGAAATCATAATTTAATTATCGTAGGTACAGACGGCAACCTGTAGTTTAAAATCCAGTTTTTTTCCGATAATCCGACGTTGTAAATCTGAGCAGAGCTCCCGGAGGGGCGGCGCAATGGATTTACACAGAGGATGGAGGAAAAAACAGGACTAAACAGTTGCCGCGAGTTTGCTATGATAGGCTCTGAGAATGTCCCAATTGTTTTTATTCAATTGGTCGCCCATCGATGTTGGTTTGGAGAACGATGCGAGAAAACGGAGGTTTGGCGTGCCTCTGCCATGCTCCTCCCACACCTCTCCCAACTCTCGCCACAAGGGACCAAGGTCTACGCCGTCCCAGAGTGGATTATGGGTCAATTTAAGGGCATGTACTGGGTCCACCTCATCGGTATTACTGTCACAAGGGCTGAGCGCTCTGGGGCATTCCACCAGGTAAGATATTTCCTTAACGACATTTTCCAGCGATCTCCCAGGGTATCCGCGGGCATGTAAGTGTATGCTGAAGTCCTTACGGATTCTCGCGAAATCCTCCTCTTTTGACGAGATTTGAACATATTGAATCAGTTCTCCTTTGACCCACGCACGTTTGGAGTCTTCGGAGTGACAGGAGTTCCAGGGGATATAGAGGTAGGCGTTTAACGCTTTTTGGAAAACCATAGTTACAATGCCATATTTTGGATTGTGTGCAACAGCTCCTGGTGCAACCTCCAGAGAGATGTCGACATCTAGGAAGGGTAATCTGAAGCGGGACTGTGTCCACTCCATCCTCATTTTTGGGTGTAGATTCCCGAACCGTTCTTGGAATCTAATGACATTCCTCATATTGTTCTAACTAACAAAATCTCCACTTCAGTCAGCTGGACACCGGTGAACCCACCGACAACAAGGAGGATGAAGCATCAGGCGAAGACGGTCCTTCCGAGGACAGATGAAGCTATCTCCATGAACTCAGAGGTACACTTTCTTGTTTTTACTTTTATTGTTATCATTTTAACTTTTAATATTCCCCTTTTTAGGACTCCTTGGAATCCCTCAAGGTTCTTTGTCATTCAACTCGCAGTGCTACCATTGTCAAGAAGGTTTCTTCTAAACCTCCGCCTCCACCAAAGGCTGAAGTCAAGGTTAAGACTGAGCCCAAGGCCAAGCCGGCGGCTGTAACACCTAAGGTGATAACTAGTTCGATGGTCAAACCCTTGATGACCTTGAAAGGTCTGGAAAAAGGAAGCAATGCTTCAGTCTTGGCCAAAGGAAAGGGTAGGATGGTAGAGGCAAAAGGCATTATTAATAATGACACTTAATATTTTATTACTAGCTTTGGCCTCCCAAAAACAAAAGCATAGAAACATGACTGAAGTAGGAAATGTCTGTACAAAGGGGCCACTATGGTTACAATACGCATACGGTATGCCTACTTGATATGCAAACATTTAGCAGGGGGAGCCTCCAAAGCATCCTCCTCACTATCCTCTCAGCTTTGTTTTCCTTCTTCCGCCTCGCCTTCCTCTGACTCTCCCTCTCCCTCTTTCTCCCTCCCTCCCTCTCCCTCCTCGTGTCGAAGGCCTTGAATCGCAAATGAAACGTCAGCCAAGAGGTCCTTCCAAGCCTGGCTAGGCTCCTCCTGTCCTTCTTGCTCCTTTAAAACCCACCAGCGCAGACATATAAAAACGCTGTAGAGGCCATTAATCCCTGGAAACCGAAGCCTGCCCCTGCCCTCTCCCTCTGACTGAAGCAGAGGTTTGTCACCGTCAACACGCCAGGAAGGATTTAGCTTTCTTGACCAGGCCTGCATGGTATTAGGCCTAAAATTGGCCTAAGGCTTGTAACCATACATTTTGACATTTTGTACATGTTATACAATGCAATAAGAGAGCTATACAGAGCCCAAGCGTGATAGCTGTTGCCAAGGCAAAGAACTTAACAATAATACTCAGCAAGCTGTGAAGGTACGTCCACAAGCGTAACCTAGAGCCAAGCTAGCAAGGATACCTGGGCTGCCCGGAGATGTGATGCTAGATTGTCAATCTAGTTATACCCAAGAGTGTATATTCTCTAAACTACAGGACATCTCAAAGCGGGATAAGTACTAAGCCAACGCGTTACTCAAGGGAAGGAATTATGAGGGAAGGCATCCCTTGCACTAAGACCCCCAACAAGGTATGTTAAGATGTGGACTTTACAGTCCGTAACAATGAACCAGAACAATCCCAAGGAAACCATAGAGGTCTACTCACGGCACCGGTCGTAACCGTGAAAATGGTAGAAACACGCTTAGCGGTCCCATGGAAAACTACGCGCCGGGAGGGCCTTGGCAAATCAAAACATTTGATCTTAGAAATCATACATAGAAGGTCTTATCCATTAAAGCCAACTATCGACAATCACTTGTACATACTCAGCCCTGTTGCTCGAGGCTATCATAAGTGGTATTGTTGGAAAGTTAGACACCAGGCCTTCTCGAGAGAATGTTAACTACACTAGGGATGGGCAGAACTATCCGAGGAGTAGAATGAAACTCACCCAAGGGAAACCGGGCGGCAAGTGATCATGAAGCGCAAAGGTACTCCTGACCCCGGAGAATTGTGGAGTAATTGGAGAAACCTCACTCGGATCAAAACACTCTAAAGCCATGTTAATCCTCACAAAATCATATTTTACCTCTGATATATATCCAAGAACAGACTATTTCTTTATTATGTGCACCATATATAGGCTGGGGTTTCCTTTCCGGGCCAGATTCCTCTGTTCTACTCTCTTTCCATCTCTCTCCATGTCTGTTTCATCTATTTTCATATGAAACTCTCTCTACTCAGTATATAAGCCAGATATATCTATTCCATAAGACAAGTTTCTTGCCACCTCTCATAACCACAAGTTGTGACGAAGTTAAGAGTGACATGTCTATTTCCATTGTATGATGCACCATCAGCATAAGGAACTTTAGGATGACATCCTAATTCCCATCTTGGGAATAGCATGACATAATGCAAAGATTGATATGCTGGATTTGTTTGATAAATACGCTGTAGTGAGCCATCTCTGGTTTTTAATATTATATCACGATGGTCTGTGGCTTGCTCTCCAGGTCCAGGCAAAATAACAGCCACCTCATCAGCTGTGGGCATATTGTAGCGGCGAGCATCATTACAATGATTAAAATGAAGATGCACATGGGTAGCCTCCAAGGAATTAGGATTTTCTCGTTCCAGCTGAGAAATGCGCTCATATGCAGATTGATACAGTTCAATCCATCAATTGTTACGACTCAAGCAGTCAGAAATTGTTTGCATGACTGTTTGATTTAAACCTGTACCCCCACTGTGTTGTGCATTGTTAGCCAAACGCTGTTCCAAGGCGGTTTCAGGAGCTACAATATAGAGCTGAGCATACACAGGGTTTTTGCCTACTTCTGGTAATAAAGAACCCATAGCATGCCATAGCTCTCGTTTGATTTTGAACTGTCTAGGACCAGTTTTAGGAAGCTCAGGATTGTTATGTGGCTGAACCTTCAGCCCAAGTGAAACAAAGGCAAAAGCAGCATTGTAACTGCGGATATTCTCCAGAAAATGCCTGGAATCATGATCTCTCCCATCAAATAATCTCTCTAGCTCCACAGGAGGCTTTTGCAACATAGGCAATTGTACATTTCCTGATTTACAACATGTTCCAAACTTGGGATTTGTAGCAGAAGACTTGACCAATCTTTCTGCATCCCAGTGCAAAGCATGACAGGATGGACATTCTACATCCATTTTCCCCAAGTCAAAAGTGTCATATATCTTTTCATCCACAACTGGATGAAGACCAATAGGAATAGTGCCAGCAGGAGGAGGGCCACGCTCATCAGCAGCAGCAGGAGGGTCATCATCATTGCCTTCCTGATGCATCTGCTGGTTCTGCAAATGTTCTAACTGGTTGAAGTGCTCTTGCATATCATTAAAGTAGCCCCAGTCAAAGTGAGGAAACTGGGGACCCTGATTAGGAGGCTCAGGAGGATTTCCCAACTGATTCTGAGCCAGATTGTTTCCAGCAGGATTTGCTTCATCCTGAATATGTGCCTGGCCAATATTCATATTTTGATTAAGTCTCTCAGGAGCATTCTCATTCTGTGGTCCAAGCTGAGGCCCAGGCTGCCTATGCCCACCTGGAGCATGTTCATGATGAGCCATCTGACCATGACCACGACCACGACCACGTGGTGCTCGTAGCCTTTCAAGATGTGGATGGGGGGGAATAGGGAGTGGTTGTGGCTGTGGAGAACAAATTAAATCAAAAAGCTAATCAGAACAGTTACTGAAAGGGTAAAAGCCAACAAAAAAAAACCTGGATTTGATGATGAGCATTCTACATAAGTATATCAGTAAAATTCTAACATTAGAAACAGGAATAGAAGATACATCAGATGGGGGTTGCATTCCACGACCTCGACCACGTCGACATTGAAGTGGAACCAAAGGTGGTAAGGCACGTACAGCAGCAGCTGAGAGCAAGAGGCTGGCCATTGTGATTGACAACCTCAAAAAGGTCATTCTGTGGTGCTGGCAATGGCGGTACATATCCAGGTGGCACATGGAGCTGAAAAGGTATTGGTCCTGGAGGGTAATTTGCAAGGTGCTGAGGAACCCGTCTGTTTTCTGGACTTCCCAATATGCGTGCATCACGCTCTCGCTCTCGCTCTGTATTACGATGCCTCTGAGGGGTGTTATGTGGAGAATCCCTTTGAAAGTTCAATCAAGAGCAGTTTTTTTTTTGAAGATTCAAAGTCCATGATCATGGACTAATTGATTATTCACACACATAGATCAGCAGTTAAATAAGGTTGTTATAGCTGTAAGAACTTCATAAATAGGGTAGCAATAAAGGAAGAAAGCATATCATACTGAGGTAGCACTTGTAAAAGAGATGAGGGAAGAGAACAAAGAGCAAAGAGCAAAGCACAGACATGAGGAGGCAGCATTTTTTAACAATAACATCATCAATTCAAAGTTCATTCAATGTTATTCAATAGGCTGCCGGCTGCGCCGGCAGAGGCGATGCGGCTTTAGTATGGGCGCTGCGCGCCTAGCTTATTAGTAATAAGGACCGGCGTCTAAACCGTCGTGATTTAAAGTATAGGAAGGATTCTAATTCACTCTTGCATTTTTACCCCCATGTTGTTGCGATTCCGCTCGTTATGAGTGCTAACAATTCCGCATGCCTCAACCGGCCCAGCATTTGATGCCAAAATCTCAGACATCATTATGCATGCCAATTATTTGACAACTCACTGCAATTGATGCACCAATTGTCAAGCTCAAATACTATTCTCAAAGGGGTGCAGCTCCAAATTCTTGTACTAATTGCTTGGCAGTGGTGTAAGAAGCCTGGGGTCTGGAGGGCACAATGGTAACTTGCAAGATTACTAGCCCCTACTAGGCTTGCTGTGAGCTTATTATTTGGAACTGATATTAGATCTTGTACATGTAAGACCCTAGAGACTAATATACCACTACTATATGGTACTTTTCCATTAGCCATGAAGCCCCTTGGTTCTATGTCCCCTTGAATGATTAAAATGGCAGAAATAACCATTTATTGGCATTGGCCTTGGGAGAAATCCTCAAAAGAATTGTTTTATAGCTACATACTGTACTGATAAATGTTTTGTTGAGCAAAAGCTGGAAGATACTGTCAGGCAGTAGTTGGGTTTTCGAGAATGTAGTGTGATTATGGGCTATCTAAGCGCCCGGGTAAGTACTTCACCGAACCGCATCAAAAGCTTCAAAGTCCGGCAGTGTCTAATCAACTACTTTAGAATTAGTAATATGCAAATGATCACATGAAATGGCATGTCCGCCGAGGCTATATGTCTGCCGAAGGTACGCGTATATAGACACTTGCGTGTCCCCCATATTTTGCTTATTCATGCAATAGGTCCATTAGTAAGACAGTAGAATAATTTAATTGTACAGTATTTAAACCCCCCAGTAGACAGAAATAAAAAGTTCTTTCTGCCCCTCTAAGTCTAGTCTTTTAGACTCTCAATAAAGTCTTGTTAGTGTATCCTGATTGGATTAGTTAGTAAGCTTCAGTACAGCAAGAGCCTGGTAAATAGTTCTATTAATAGTTCAAGTACACTGTTACTTACTCATTGAAAGTCTTCTATTCAGTTTAGTATATGAACTACAGCCCAGCAGAGCCTGGTACAGTTCCATATTCAATTCATATTCACTGTTACGGTCCCAGATACGCCTTTCCCACGCCTCCTAGTGCGCCTCGGAATTACGGTTATAGAAGCTACTCTTCTAGTCACTCCCGCTACTCTCCTCATTCTAACACACCCTACTGGTACAGCCGCTTCAGTAGCATTATTTAAATACCCCCAGTACCTGTTGTGGATATGATAATAAACCCAGTAAGCTACTGTACAGTAAGAGTGTAGGGGCATTTTAATCCCTCTGTGTTCGCATTTGATGAGGTCATGTGACTCGTTCATTGCAGCTTTTGGGTGGCTGGACGAAAATAGGTTATTTACGGGCCTATTTAGGCAATTTCTGGGATGGTAGCTAGCCCAAAAAAGACTATATATAATGTATTAATATTTGAGCACTACTCTGAGGTAGATTGGGCACCATAAGGGGATGGATTGCATCGAAAAATCTAGATGACATTTGGTCAAAGCTGGCTGAGCATTACCAAATTGGGTAATGCCATCAAAACAGTAAAAGCGGCCTAAAAAGCCTGCTTCTACATGGATATTCCGCCATATAAGAGTGTAGATAGTATCTCTACATATATAATAGGTCCCTGAAGCGAAATTACCGCCATAGCTGCGGTCAAAGCTGCTTTATTACCATATTTAGAATGCCAGCAAAGCGGCCTAAAAGCTTGTTTATGCATGGGTATTCTACCTAATAGCAGTCTATACAGTGTTTTATAGATGTACAGTAGGCACCTAAAGCAAAATTAAAGCAGGTATATGGCCTCTCAAGGTCTGAGGTCAGGAGTATATATCTGAGTGCTGTAGTATACTAGCTACGTCCTCCAGGTGTTATATTTGACAATATGTGGGCAGGAATATGTACATGGAGTGATCAATGGTGAGTAACCATCAAAATTCGCATTTTTGAGGAATTAAATACTAATAATGAGTGTCTAAGCGCAGGTAGGACCTCAAACCTCGGTAAGTATACTCTCCAACATAGTATACACTCGATCCTTGTCCAAGAACCATTTATATGGCACCAGATGCGGTGGTATACACTGATCTTTATTGATTTTGCCTCAAAACTCGATTTTTTGAGGAATTATCATGGAATATTGGGGCCCTAAGAGTAGCCAGGGGCCTAAGACGTCGTATATAGACTGTACTATATGGTATTAGTCTTTGCCATATGCAAGAACGATTTATGCAGCACCTGAAGCGATGGGATTCCCTGATCTGTATGGATTCTGCCAAAAAATGCGATTTTCATGAAATAAAATAGCATAGAGTGTGCTACAAGTCTCAGATCATACTAAAAACTTGGGAAACATGTCTTCAAATCGAATTCAACGACTACCAGGTGCTATATCCACATCAGAGAGGAGAGTGAGAGGCAGGGAGTGGCAACGCCAGCTTTGGCATGCCAAGAGCGGAAATGACTAAAGATCCCTAGAATCAGTCATGGCAAGGTCACAGGTGTTCAAATTGACTGGGATTAATCACCCGTGC
>JADNRY010000782.1:0-26843 GCA_015501585.1 Rhodocollybia butyracea
TACCCCAAAATTTTAGGTAGTAGTTGATGGTAATGTGTGCATGATCCATGCCTATCAACCTATTCTATTCAACATGCTCCATCCCAAGACCTTTGTGTGAGCTCATTGCAGGAAGGATAGGATTTACTGGGAAAGCTAGGTGCTCCTTTGTCTCAATCCATCGGGCTAGATTCTGGGAACACTTTCCCTTTCGGTCATGACTCCGCGTTGTCTCTAGATCATGACCATTGCATGGTTAGACCTCTCCCTTGCTGTTCAGCGCCTTGAATTCTGTCGTGGTTTATTAGTAGTTTATCGGAGCTATCTATGTAGATAAGTAATCGGTAATGGAACGATTCGGGCCGTCGAAGGCCAAAACGTAGTCTAGACTTTATCGGACACTTTCTTTTAGCTTTCTTGAATGATTTGCTTTGAAATGCTTTGCATACTGAGCCGCACATGTACTAACACCACCCCGAGTAACTTTTCAGCGACCAGTATCACGCTAAAGGACAGGTGGATAATCTTCAAGTTCGAAACCAAGTGATGGGAAGACTCGGGCCGATCAAAGGTCAAAGCGTACTTTACCGGACGCCTCCTCAAACAATTTACGTTGAGTGAGTCTGCATATTGCATAGTACAGAGTGTCATCAAATTTAGTATATCCAAAAACTATCATACTCATACAGTAATTCCTAGATATACCGATCTGTTCCAGAACACATTTTTCAGCAAGCAAGAAAACCATGACCATGAAACCAGTACCGCGACAACTAAAGACATTTCCGACACCTCGTAAAATCCTCAGAGTTATACCACTCCCAGAGACACTGCTTCAAGCAAAGGAGTCACATAAGAAACGGATGCAACTGACACAACAACTGAGTGAGCCGTCGGGAGTCGCCGTTGTTCAGACTCAGAGAGTAACGGGAGCACAGCCGATGGAGATAAGACCACCTGTAGAGTTTCAGTTAGTAATTGGGTCATAAGATCATAAATATCTCTCATATTACCAAACGGAGTTGTCTGTGCAGCAGACAGCTTGAGAAGTGCTATGGAGGCCACGATGAGTATCAAGCTTTGGAGAGTATGAGCGAAAAATGACTTACCAAGTGCCTCCGCCAGCAACGTTAACGCTGGAGCAAGTAAGCCCAATGAGACCAGTGACTTGGACTGAGAGTTACGCCAAGGAGCCCAAAGCAAAGCAAGGACGCCGGGGTTGGATGCAGCTTGGGTGGTAGTTTGAGTGCTGGTGCAGCACTGGACGGAACAGTTGAGCAGCTACTAGCGGGTCATTGCGAGGAGCGGGTGAGGCGAGCGCAAGAGTAGCAAGAGCGACGGAGACAAAAGCGAGTTTGAACTGCATGATGAGTAGTGAAGATTACTTGAACGACGAGTGTTAGTTATTCGAGTGAAGAAATCCTCTCAACATTGGACTAGCTTTTATACTTTTTTTCTCCGCCACACAACTCACCACACTTAGCCTATTAGCCTCAATTTCTTCTTCTCGATGACCCAGTCCTCGTCATATCTGGTGGAAAAGCTGTCGGAATGGAAAAAAAAACGGGAGAACTCGAATGTTGAAGTGGAGTCTTTTTGGTTCCGGGGAGTCACTCCACAAAAAAAAACGAGGAACTGAACTGATACTTTGCTGAGAGGCACTGCAATTCAAGGGAAAAATAACAGACAGGTCATTTACCTAGTTTCGTCGTGTACTTGAGCATGCGCTTGTTCGCAGGGGGCTAGAAGGGGTTAGAAGACCATATATATCTCAATTTAAGCATACAGTCGATGCACCATATTAGGAGATAGGGAACGTAGACTTCAGTAAGTGGTATGATCAACAACATGAGGCAAGTTGTTCTGAAGATCTTGCGAAAAGAGCTCGTCAGAATGTGTAGACTTTGACAGAACGCCTTACAATTACCGACGGAGATGACGTAGGTGTGACTTTTTATCGCTCTTGAAAGCGGATATAACGAGAGCGGCCATTGATCTTCGTGACAGTGAGTGCATCTAACTGCCTATCGATATCCTGTACTGTCATGCGGGTAGATTCAAACGCTGCAGAATCTAGTCACGAGATCTCCAGCAGCTACGCTTCGTCCTCGATGTAACATGGCATAGACAGTTTCATCAGTTTGGTTGCATATAAAAGCCTTGGAACTTGTAAGATAGACGAGGCTAGCAAGAACGGAGTGCAAATTGAATTTCCCCGTAACATATATGAACAACCCCCGTCTATGCATCTTTCTTGATAGTAGATAGGTGCGAAATGGGGCCGGAACTGCTGATGAACCCAGTCATGGAAAGAAGGTTGATCGATTTACTTCGCTACTTCAGTTTCCTGTATATGGTATCAAGCAGACATACCAATCATAGTATATACACATGTATGTTGATATCTATCGAAAGACACTTCTTTCCACATCGCATATAATTTGACACCTGAACACAAACGAAGAGGTCAGCAGATGCAGTGGACGTCGCAAGGAATTTGTACTTTCCCGAGTAAAGTCAGTCAGCTGCAAAGAGCATGAACAGTTGAGGTTCCTATACCTCGGGCAGGAGAGCTTTCATTGAGGCAAGATGGGCTCTCAGGGACCTGTCGTCATCATCGAGTTGAAACCTTCTTTCGCTACGCTTGTGTAAATTGTTGAAGTGCATAAACGGGGTCTTCTTCGTGTTTGGATGGTCCGGTAGTGAGTAGCAAAAAGCTGACGCGGAGTTAAATAATTCGCCCGGCTGGCGAAAGTTTTAGTTGAAGGAACCTCGGGTTTGTTTGGTGAATAAAAGCGTATCCTATGTAAGACTGATTGCGCACGGAGGTCATCAGTGTCAATCTGACAAGAAATAGCAAGAACGCACCTCCTGAAGGCCTGAATGTTAGCTACTTCACTAACGCAAACGATTGCTACTTTCCCTCCACCTTCCTGGGTCCAATTTGTCAGAATGGTAAGTTCTTGAATGTTGAGCGAGCGTCCTTCAAGGAGTTTATCTACTGATATTGAATGCGAGCTATCCACGATAAAGCATCGGTGGCTTGTGCAGTGAAAGTCTTCTAGGTTCTCGAATCTCGTAACACATCGACGTGAAAGAAGAATAACTTTTACCACGTGACTCTGTCGCGCTAAATCGTCCGAAAAAGAATTTTTAAAGGCTCTTACTTTTGTTTTATGTACTTCGTAATTCCTGTCCATGTCAAACGAGGAGATGAAAGCCAGCAATCTCCCATATCACCATCCGAAAACACCTTCCCGCAGTCGCAAAACGATCCAGCTCGCTTACAGTAAGCATCGATGCATCAACGTCAACCCCGAGAACCTAATCGCTATGATCTATCAAGGCGGCTGGCGGTGGGTGGAAGTTTACTCTTTACAACTCATCTTATTTCAGCTGTTTCTCTTCCGCTCTAAATAGGTTACAACTGTGGTAACAAAGGCTGGCAAGTAATGTCGTGTGCGTACCTTGTTATTCAGTTAATAACTTTAAATTTAGGTGAAGCGACTACTTGAATCGCGCTGGACCTCCGCACACAATTTGCGAGCTGGCACCAGCATCCACCAACATCGCAATATCTAGGTCATTACGAATGGCGTTTTTCATTCCATCCTCTCTTCCGTCACTGGCTCACCGGGAAACTTGGATGAAGGAGAGCTAATCCCTTGAGATCTAGCACTCTGTCACGAACGAACTATCTACTCAGGACATTTGGCTCGAAATATACATCTCATTATTCCCATTGAGATCGTTCTACCGCGTTCGATTTCTGATTCAGCTGTACTTTGTCCCCGAACCGCTTCCACCAATCCATCGGAATACGAGTTCGTGGCAGGTCAAATCTCTTCTCTAACAGCTCCATTATCTCCTCCGACCCGGTCTTCTATTATAATACCCTTTCATCAACACTTTCATCACTAGACTCCTTCCTAACGACGGCATCATATATTTCGACTTTTTTACCGCTACCGGAGAGCTTCAAGACACTACAATTCCGTCTATCCGTGGATTCATTGACGGTACTTGTTGCCTCGATTGGGAGTTGCGCTCAAGAATCAGCTGCAAGAGCAGGAAGGCCTTTGGCAGGTTTGAGAAGCGGAGAAAAGTATTGCGCCGATGTCAAAACGGGAGTCGTCATTTAAAAGTACAAGGTACTTTGAAAGCCCTGTTAGCCATTCTACTCTAGTTCTTACGAATATTCAGAACAGTGTAATCAATATCGCTTGTCGAAAGGGCGAGAGTCTGACCCAATCGATGAATAAATTGCAGTTACGATGCAGTTTACTCATGTTGTTCTTTTATGAGGATGATAGGACTTCCTTTGCTGGGCTCGAGGCTGCCTCACCTTCAACCTACTGTAAAGGTTAAACCCAACGCCCAACCCATGGAAAGGTCCATACCGATCCCTAGGTCAAAGTGTAGCTTACCAAACGCTTTTAGAAACATTCGAAACTAATATCTTCATGAGGAGTTTCAGGTCGGTCTTGCGACGAAAAACTCCGAAATCATTGCTAACACAAACATCGGCGCCTGAAAGTCAAAAGATGTATATTCAGAGAGAATGTGGTAGACTGGCAGTGGAAACCCGGATATACAGAGGAGTTACATATGAACGAATACAACTGGTATACAGTCCAACTATGCTCATCAAACCGTCGGGAGTCTCGTTTGTTCAAATTTAGAGAGTAACAGGGGCGCAACCGACAGAGATGAGACCACCTGGAAAGCTTTAGTCAGTAATGCTATAGAATCACGAAGGTTCTTCATATCACCGGTTGAGTTGTCTTTACAGCAGACAGCTTGAGCATCGCTGCAAAGACAATCATGAGTATTAAAAAATATGTGTAGAAAATGCCTTACCAAGTTCCGCCTCCAGCAACGTTAACGCCGGAGCAAGTAAGTCCGACGAGGCCAGTCACGTCGCCAACGGTAACACCAAGGAGCCCAAGAAGCGACTTGGTGATGGGGTCTGCTGCAGCTTCGCTGGCAGTTTGGGTGCTCTGGCAGCACTGCACGGAACCGGTGGTGCAGGTGTTTACAGGAGGGGCGGGAGCGGGAGCAGGGGCAGTGGCAGCCTGAGGTGCGGCGAGCGCAAAGGTAGCAAGAGCGGCGGAGACAAAAGCAAGTTTGTACTGCATGATGAATGAGTGAGTGAGTGGTGAAGAGAACTTGAACGACTACTGTTGATTGTTCGAGTGCGGAATTTATCCCAGCTTCGAGCTAGCTTTTATACCTTTTGTCTTCTCCTCAAAGTCCGCCCAAAGATACCTCTCTTCTTACCTCGCCAAGACGTCTGAGGCGTGCATCGCCTACCAATACCTTGTCATCCCCCGAGAATAACTGTCAATGTGGAGCAATAAACGGGGGGATTCGGGAAAATTCTACATTGCGGTGGAGCTTATTTGAATCAGAGAACTTTCGATTGTTGCTCACAGAAACGAGGGACTGGAGGTTTAGACGGGTATTTCGTTTCAAATTTAATATTATTCGAATAGAGAGAAGACTGGTAGGTCAACCTTTCAAGTACTTGATTTCTGCAACTTGGGCGTCGTCTTCGTTCGTAGGAGGCAAAGTCACAAGAACGTAGAAAACAATACGTACTCAAGCTCTTTACAGCTTATGCACCATATCAGGAAATCGGACACGTAAAACCTTAACATAGTATGCTTAGCAACAAGTAACCAATGAAACAACTCGAGAGCAGATCTCAGAGTCTCTATAGAAATTAGCAGAACGCCTCACTATTGCCGACGGGCATCGTGTAGTAAGAGTGGGATTTTTTAGTAGAAAACAATACATGCTCTTGTTTGACCTTTGTCGCGGTCCATTGGTAGTATAATCTTCCATTGACGTTAATTGAAAGGTTCGGGCCGTCGAAGGTCAAAGCGTAGTTTACGAGACACTTTCTCTTGGGCTGTCTTGAATACTTTGAGTGGCTTTGCATATTGAACTATACAAATATCAGCGCTACCCTGAGTATAACATACTGATTTTCAGCAAACAGTTATCACGCCAAGGGATAATCCGCACTGATGTGGAAAGGTTCGCGCCGATCAGGTCAATTGAAGCGTACTTAACCGGACGCCTTCTCAAACAGTTTACTTTGAGTGAGTCTGCATACATACTGCACGGTACACAGAATGTCATCAACTTTTGTACATCCAAAAACTATCATACTCAGGCTCATACAAGAATTTCTATCTATTTTCACAACACATTTTTCAACAAGCACGAAACTAGTACTGTGACAACCCAGGACATTTCCGACACTGCGTAAGATCCTCAGAGTATACTATTCCCAGAGATACAGCGTCAAGGCAAGGGAGTCACATAAGAACGGATGCAACTGTTACAAGTCGCCGTTTTTCAGACTCAAAGGGTCATGGGAACACGGGCCATTAGCATTCGACGTAACCCCTTATGGGACCGTTATGGGACCGTTATGGACGTTATGGGACTGTTATGGGACCTCATGGGACTATTATGGGACCTTGATAGGACTTTATGTGACAGATATGCGACCCTTCTGGGACGCTCTACAATGTATATTGAGTGTTTTCGTTGTACATTGTCGTCTAACGCTCAGGCTGGCCCGCCTACTCGCAACGTGGCAGGTCTTATTTGAAAATAAGCAGAAATCAAGACAACAAGAACTCTCCTTCTATGAAAATTACCGCAATAGCCATCCAGACAAATATACATTAGGTCTACTTGAATTTTTTCCAGACAACTAGAGAATCCAAAGAGAAACTATATCCAGACGCGAGAACACATCAGAGCCGGGTTACGAGTCGAAGTCAACCATACAAGTAAAATATACTTAAACAAGAGTTAGACAAGCTTACACGGCATTATGCCACGAACCAATAATGCAATTGTCTTTGGCGCATCTGAGCCACAACAAAGTTGAACCCATTTCCACCGCACGTTCTCCAGCATAGTCTATCCATTGAGGGTAGCGTTTCCTTCGAGGATAATGAATGTCTTCGACACTCACACCAGGTTTTGCGCTACCTCTGATACTTTTGAGGCACTGTTGACGCAACCCAGAGTCACCTGCGGCCAAGGTGATGGAGCATATTTCATTGATGCCAGAGCAGATGTTGGCCCGGGGCTGAGAGGTAAGTGTTTAAATATTTGTCCTTAATCCATTTTTTCAATATCAATTTGTATTAGGCAATACAACAATGCTTCTCGTCGCTCTTCTATCCTGTTTGCCTGTTTATGAAGAGGCCGGTTGAAAAAGCAGAGAAAATAATGGATTAACAATGAAGATAAAAAGGAATAAAAAAAAGGAATAAAGAAAGTGAAACTTACTCCGGGTCTGGGTGTACTATGGCAGTAGGACTTCTCCAGTCCGAAGCGCAAGGCTCCGCATGGAACTGATGTAACTCTTATGGGACACTGATGTAACCCTTATGGGACATGCATGGGACTGACGTAACCCTTATGGGACATGTATGGGACCGACGTAACCTTTATGGGACATGCATGGGACTGATGTAACCCTTATGGAACACAGTGTTGGACCAATGTAACCTCTGTGAATTTTGAAACTTGTACATAACTCTTATGGGACATGTGTGGGCTATGGTATGTTAAATAACTTGTGTGGGCCCTGGGGTGCACTTAACAGTCAATTGCACATATATAATATGTAGAATGTGTAGAATTTTTTGACTACTCAACAAAGGGGGCGGCAGAGGGCATGATAAAGATCAAAAAGAAATGTATGCAGTATTTTGGCAGTATTTCATTCATCAAAATTAGCACCGTGAAAGCTGCACACAGCATCACAGTACAAAAAAGAGAAATTACAACCCCAACTCTAACAAACAGAATTAAGGTATAGTAGTATTGAGGTAGTAACATTTGTTCAGCATACATTCGTAAATATTCTATCAGTAAACGACGCGATGCAACTTGATTGATATTACTGATGGAATCACTTATGGGAACTGATGGGATCACTTATGGGACTGCATGGGACCCTTATGGGACCTTATGGGACCTTATGGGACGGTTACACCACAGGGTTACGTCGAAAGTTCGGTGCCCATGGGAACACAGTTGATAGAAATAGCGCCACCTGTAGAGTTTCAGTTAATAATTGTGTCATAAAATCATGAATATCCTTCATATTACCAAGGTCGTTGGCGTCGCAGCAGACAGGTAGTTGATTGCTACCAAGACAGTCATGAGTATTACAGCTTTGGTGAGATTGAAACATGGCTTACCAGGTGCCTCCGCCAGCAACGTCAATGCTGGAGCAGGTAACGC
Source organism: Rhodocollybia butyracea (assembly GCA_015501585.1). Taxonomy (NCBI): domain Eukaryota; kingdom Fungi; phylum Basidiomycota; class Agaricomycetes; order Agaricales; family Omphalotaceae; genus Rhodocollybia; species Rhodocollybia butyracea. The sequence goes on from JADNRY010000782.1 coordinate 8,260, forward strand.
CGAAAAGGTCGGTAAGTTCAGGCACCACCTCAGTGGAAGCGTCGGTAAGTAATGTAAGCGCACCAGGGATGAGAGCTTGGAAGCGAGGGTCGGATAAAATTTCAGCGATAGTAGTTATGACCTGTTCGCAGCACTGAGCGTCACCAGTACTACAGTCACCGGCGGCCCCATTGCGAGGAGTGGGTGAGGGGAGCGCAAGAGTAGCAACAGCAAAGGAGACAAGAGCAAGTTTGAATTGCATGGTGAGTGTGAGTAGTGAAACAACGAGATTTAGTTATTCGGGTGAGAAATTCCTCCTAACATTGGACTAGCTTTTATACTTTTTTTTTGTGTCCGCCACACAACTCACTCCAAGATACCTCTCTTGCCAAGGTATTCGAGGCATCCTCCCAATGATTTTTCTCTTCATCATACTCGGTGGAAGCTCTCGATCCTTTGCTGAATACCCTAGTAGCCTCGATCCTTTGCTGGAATACACTGATATTCAGGAGGAACATAACACACAACTCAGTTACCTAGTTTCATTGTACTTGAGCATGCGCCGGTTCGCAGGAGAATAGAAGGGGCTAGAAGACCATATATGTCTACATTCTCAAAACATCATATTAGGATATAGGGAATGTAAACTCCAACATACGGTATAATCAACAACATGAGAGGAAAGTTGTCCCGAAGATGTGGCAAAAGAGACCGCTGACAGAGCGCCTTACTATTACCAATGGAGATGTAGGTGTGATTTTCACGGCTCTTGGAAGCGAAATAACGAGGGCCGTTGATCTTCGGTGACAGTGGGAGTATCTAACTGGCTATCGATACTATCCTGTACTGGCCTGCAGATAGAAAGTTCAAGTTAGGACACGAAGCTGCAAAATTTAGTCGCTAGATCTCCTAGCTCTGCTTTGTGCGCCAAAGGCAGGCATAGACAATATTCTAGCTTGGTCGCATACACCGGAGCCTTGGAGCTCGAAAGATAGGGGAGGCAATCGAGAATGGAATGTCTTTGCCACAAATTGAGTTTTCCCGCGTATCGATTAACAATCCACGATCATCCCCGCCTGCACGTCTTTCTTGATAATAGACGAAATGAGGCTGGAATGTTGAGCTGTTCAGGAGCCCGTCGTGAAGGTTGAGTGATTAGCTGTCTTTTCTGCCAGTTTCCTGATAATGACATACTATTTTTATCGATACCCACTTCTTCTCTCACCACACACCTGAACACAAATGAGGAGGTCAGCAGACGCAGTGATAGTCGCAAGGAGTCGTACTTCGCAAGCGAAAAGGTATATCAACCAGCCGCATGTCTATGTTGAAAGAACGGAACATCCTAGATTGGGTCTATACCTCGGGCGAGAGAGCTCTCGTTGGGGTAAGACGACTTCTCAGAGACCTGCCATCATTGATCATCGATCATCATCGAGTTGAGACCTTATTTCGCTACATTCATTTGAGCAAGTTGTTGAAGTGCATAAATGGTGTCTTCTTCGTGTTTGGATGGTCCGATAGCGAGTAGCAAAAAGATGACTCGCTCGGTTGGCGAAAGTTCAGTCGAAGGAGCCGCGGGTTTGTTCGGTACAGGCATGGGTGAATAAAAGCGCATCTAGGACCTATTGTGACGCAGAAAATATCAGTGCATCAGTGTCTATCCAGTGGCGTGAACGGACAAGGGCGTACCGGTACCTCTTGAATATTGAATATTAGCAGCTTCGTTAAGGCAGACGGTTCCGGTTACTGCTTGCCCTCATCTATTCTCCGACTGCTATTGTCAGAACGGCAAGTCCCTCCATCTGTCCTTCAAAGTTCAAGGAGTTCTAGTGATTGAATGTGAGGTATCCATCATAAAGCATTGGGTGGCTTGTGCAGCGAAAGTCTTCTTCATGAGGTTGCCATAAACGCGTCTCAGTACTGGTAGGCTCTCGACACATCAGTAGAAGGTAGACAAAACTAAACTTCGACTTCGAGGAAACTGTTATCACGTGACGTTGTCTCTTCATCAAAGTAACTTCTTAGTAAGCGCTAAATCGGGCGTCCAAACTTTGCTCTTACTTACTTTTGTTCTAATTCCGTCTAATTCCTGTCCATGTTCAACGTACGTTCAACGAGGACTTGAACGCCATCAAATCACCCGTATCAGCATCCGAAAATGCCTTCCCGCCGCCGCAAAACGATCCAGCTCACTTAACCATCGACCCCGAGAACTTAATCGCCATAGTAAGATCTATCAAGGCAACTGGCGATGGGTTTGCCCTTTTCAACTCATATCCTATTTCGGCTGCTCTCTGTCACTCTGGTAACAAAGGCTGGCAAGTAATAGTACGTACCTTTTTATCCAGTTAACAACTTTAAACTCAGGTAAAGCGACTACCAGTCTCGCTGGACCTCTGTACACAATCTACGAGCTGGCACCAGCATCCACCAATATCACAATATCTCGGTCAATACGATTGGCGTCTTTCATTCCGTCCTCTCTTCCGTCACTGGCTCACTGGGAGACTTGGAGGAAGGAAAGTTAAACTCTTGAGATCTAGCATTCTACCACGATGAACTATCTACCTCTTTCTAGGAGGACAGTTGGCTTGAGAACGGCGCCTCGAAATAAGCATCTCTTATTCTCATTGTGGTCGTTCTACCGCATCCTATTTCTGGCTTTCAGCTGTAGTTTGAATTCCTGAACCGCTTCTACCAGTCTCTCAGAATACGAGTTCGTGGCAAGTCGAATCTCTTCCCAAAGAGCTCCCCTATTCCTTCGGCCCCGTCTTTGATTCCAATACCCTTTCATCGACACTTTCATCACTAGACTCCTTTCCTACGATGGCATCATATATTTCGACTTTTTTTCCGCTACCGGAAAGCTTCAAGACCCCATAATTCCGTCTATCCGTAGATTTAGTGACGGTACTTGCGGCCTCGATTGGGAACTGGGTCAAAGAATCAGCTGCAAGAGCATGAAGGCCTATGGAGGGTTTGAGAAGTGGAGAAAGTATTGCGCTGATGTCAAAGCAGGGAGTCCTCATTCAAGAGTACTTTGAAGGCCTTCTTAGCCATTCTACCCTAATTCTCATGAATATTTAGAACAACGTGATTAGTATCGCTTGCCGAAAGGGCGAGAGTCTGACCGAATCGATGAATAAATCGCAGTCACTCTTTGAACATGTTCTTTTACGGGGATGAATGACCTCTTACGGAGTTCCAGGTCGGTTTGCGACGAAAACTACAAAATCATTGCTAACACGCGGAAAGACCCGCGTCTGAAAGTCAAAAGATGTATATTCAAAGAGAATGTGGTAGACTGGCAGTGGAAACCCGGGTATACAGAGGAGTTACATATGAACGAATACAACTGGTATACAGTCCAACTACGGTCATCAACTGTCGGGAATCTCGTTTGCTCAAATTCAGAGAGTAACAGGAGCGCAACCAACGGAGATGAGACCACCTGTAAAGATTTAGTCAGTAATGCTATAGAATCACGAAGGTTCTTCATATCACCAGTTGAGTTGTCTTTACAGCAGACAGCTTGCGCATCGCTACAAAGACCATCGTGAGTATCAAGCTTGAACAATTGTATGGTTCAGAAAGTATCTTACCAAGTTCCGCCTCCAGCAACGTTAACGCCGGAGCAAGTAAGCCCGACAAGACCAGTTATGTCGCCAACTGTAACACCAACGAGCCCAAGAAGCGACTTGGTGATGGGGTCTGCTGCAGCTTCGCTGGCAGTTTGGGTGCTCTGGCAGCACTGCACGGAGCCAGTGGTGCAGGTTTTTGCAGGCGGAGCGGGGGCAGTGGCAGGGGCAGTGGCAGCCTGAGGTGCGGCGAGCGCAAAGGTAGCAAGAGCGGCGGAGACTAAGGCGAGTTTGTACTGCATGATGAGTGAATGAGTGAGTGGTGAAGAGAACTTGAACGACTACTGTTGATTGTTCGAGTGCGGAATTTATCCCAGCTTCTAGCTAGCTTTTATACCTTTGTCTTCTCCTTAAAGTCCGCCCACAGAAACCTCGCTTCTTACCTCGCCAAGATGTCTGAGGCGTGCATCGCCTACCAATACCTTGTCATCCCCGGAGAAAAAACTGTCAATGTGGAGCAATAAACGGGGGAATTCGGGAAAATTCTACATTGCGGTGGAGCTTGCTTATTTGAATCAGAGAACTTTCGATTGTTGCTCACAGAAACGAGGGACTGGAGGCTTAGACAGGTATTTCGTTTCAAAGTTGATATTATTCGAATAGAGAGAAGAGTGGTAGGTCAACCTTTCCAAGTACTTAGTACTTGATTTCTGCAACTTGGGCGTCGTCTTCGTTCGTAGGAGGCAAAGTTACAAGAACGTAGAAAACAATACGTACTCAAGCTCTTTACAGCTTATGCACCATATCAGGAAATCGGACACGTAAAACCTCAACATAGTATGCTTAGCCACAAGTAACCAATGAAACAACTCGAGAGCAGATCCATCAGAGTGTGAAAATTGGCAGAACGCACTATTGCCGACGGGCATCGCGTAGTAGGAGGAAAAGACTGGCAGGTCAACCTTTGTACTTGATTTCTGCAACTTAGGCTTCGTCTTCGTTCGTAGGAGGCAAAGTTGCAAGAAGGTAGAGAACAATACATACTCTTCTTTAACCTTTGTCGCGGTCCATTGGTAATCTATCACAGTATAATCTTCCATTGACGTAAAAGAAAATTCAGGCCGTCGAAGGCCAAAGCGTAGTTTACGAGACACTTTCTCTCTTGAATACTTTGAGTGGCTTTGCATATTGAACTATACGCATATCAACGCTACCCTGAGTATACCATACCGATTTTCAGCAAACAGTTATCACGCCAAGGGCTATCACGGTAAGGACAGGTAGATAATCCGCACGGATGTGGAAAGGTTCGGGCCTATCAAAGGTCAAAGCGTACTTTACCGGACGCCTTCTCAAACAGTTTGAGTGAGTCTGCATACATACTGCACGGTACACAGAATGTCATCAACTTTTGTACATCCAAAAACTATCATACTCATACAAAAATTCTTATTTATTTTCACAACACATTTATCAGCAAGCACAAAAATCATGAAACCAGGACTGCGACAACCAAGGACACTGCGTAAGATCCTCAGAGTTGACTGCCTAAGGCAAGGGAGTCACATAAGAACGGATGCAACTGTTACAACACTGAGTGAGTCGCCGTTGTTCAGATTTAGAGGAAAGTGGGAGGAATGGGAGTACAGCCGGTGGAGATAAGACCACCTGTGGGCTCCGCTTCAATGCTCTATATACATAGGCATGGACAATCTTCACGCTCGACCTCCGATGCACACAATTACGAGCTGGCACCAGGATCCACCATTATCACAATATCTCGGCCAATACGAATGGCGTCCTTCATTCCGTCCTCTCTAAGGCCTATGGCAGGTTTGAGAAGCGGAGAAAAGTATTGCGCTGATGTCGAAACAGGGGGTCGTCATTTAAGAATATAAGGTACTTCGAAGGTTGCTAGCCATTCTACTCTAATTTTTATTAATATTTAGAACAGCGTCATCAATATCGCAGAGTCTGAAGGCATCGATGAATATATTGCAGTTACTCGTTTGCACATTTTGTTCTTTTACGGGGATGATAAGACTTCCCTAGGCTCGAGGCTGCCTCACCTTCGTGGAGTACAACGCCCCAACCCACGTAAAGGTCCGCATCGATCCCTAGGTCGAAGCGTGGCTTACCGAATGCTTTTAGAAACGTTCGAAACTAATGTCCTCTTACAGAGTTCCAGGTCTGTTTTGCGACGAAAACTACAAAATCATTGCTAACACGCACAAAGACCCGCGTTTGAAAGTCAAAAGATGTATATTCAGAGAGAATGTGGTAGACTGGCAGTGGAAACCCGGATATACAGAGGAGTTACATATGAACGAATACAACTGGTATACAGTCCAACTATGGTCATCAACCGTCGGGAATCTCGTTTGTTCAAATTCAGAGAGTAACAGGGGCGCAACCGACGGAGATGAGACCACCTGGAAAGCTTTAGTCAGTATTGCTATAGAATCACGAAGGTTCTTCATATCACCAGTTGAGTTGTCTTTACAGCAGACAGCTTGCGCATCGCTACAAAGACCATCGTGAGTATCAAGCTTGAACAATTGTATGGTTCAGAAAGTATCTTACCAAGTTCCGCCTCCAGCAACGTTAACGCCGGAGCAAGTAAGCCCGACGAGACCAGTTATGTCGCCAACGGTAACACCAACGAGCCCAAGAAGCGACTTGGTGATGGGGTCTGCTGCAGCTTCGCTGGCAGTTTGGGTGCTCTGGCAGCACTGCACGGAACCGGTGGTGCAGGTTTTTGCAGGCGGAGCGGGGGCAGTGGCAGGAGCAGTGGCATCCTGAGGGGCGGCGAGCGCAAAGGTAGCAAGAGCGGCGGAGACTAAGGCGAGTTTGTACTGCATGATGAATGAGTGAGTGAGTGGTGAAGAGAACTTGAACGACTACTGTTGATTGTTCGAGTGCGGAATTTCCCCCAGTTCCGAGCTAGCTTTTATACCTTTGTCTTCTCCTCAAAGTCCGCCCAAAGCTACCTCTGTCTGAGGCATGCATCGCCTACCAATACCTTGTCATCTCCGTAGAAAAACTGTCAACGTGGAGCAAAACGGGAGATTTCGGGAAAATTCGACATTGCGGTGGAGCTTATTTGAATCAGAGATCTTTCGATTCTTGCTCGACAGATATTTCGTTTCAAAGTTAATATTATTCGAATAGAGAGAAGACTGGCAGGTCAACCTTTCAAGTACTTAGTCCTTGATTTCTGCAACTTGGGCGTTGTCTTCGTACGTAGGAGGCAAAGTTACAAGAACGTAGAAAACAATACGTATTTCAGCTCTTTACAGCTTATACACCATATCAGGAATGGGACACGTAAAACCTCAACATAGTATGCTTAGCAACAAGTAACCAATGTAACAACTTGAGAGAGTCTCCGACTCCCCATAGAAATTAGCAGAACGCCTCACTATTAGAGCTCTTCAGCAACGCATCCCAAAACGTTTCAAATTTAAATTTGAGTGTTACGTTTTGGGACAGCAATCTTATCAGAAGTGACCCCACCGGCCGTGTTAACCCTAAGTAGTTACCGCTCCGCTTCTGACCTGGTCTTTTGTTGGTGTCCCTCAAGGTCCTTCTGGTCCTAAGACGATTAAAAAAAGTAACAATGCAAGCTATGATGATATTGTGCAAAAAAGAGAACATTGGGTTCTTCGAAGCCCACAAATAGTAGTTACACTGGTCATGTTTATACGAGCCAGCTCCGGCCATTCGGTGGGGCACTGTTTGCGGAGCACGCAGATTTGGGAGCCGATATGAGTGTTTTGGGATGTGGAGCTGTTTTGGGATGCGTTGCTGAAGAGCTCTATTGCCGACGGGCATCGCGCAGTAGGAGTGGGATTTTTTGCTGCTCTTGGCAAGGGAATGACGAGAGTGGTGACTCACTTTCAGCACCACTGAGTGCAATCAACGCCTATTTCTGCCATGTCTGTATATTCAAACTATACGTACAAGCCAAGACCGCGAACTTGTTCTACCGTTCAAAGTCCCTCGTTAGTGCTTCTACAGAAATATGACACTGCTATGGGCTCAGCTCTACCTCTGATGCAGATCACTGCTAAGGAGTACAATTCCCGTCCTGTTCCGTCTTGTTGAAACCTTTTTTTATCACAGAGAAAATTCGGAACCGATTGCAGGTCAAAGCGTAGCTTACCGAACGCTTCGGGGAAGACAAATTCAGAGCCGAAAAATTACGAACAACAGGAGAAATCTATTCCTGGCATTTTAGAGAAGTCTAAAAGATACTCCAACGACAAGTATTACAGTACGTAGGGACCAGTTACAGCTTTAAGAACAAATACAACTTGTAACCACTCGCACTATGCTTTGAACCGTTGAGAGCCTCAGTCTCTCGGGCTCAGGCGGTAACAGGAATGCAACCGGCGGAGATGAGACCACCTGCAAAGCTTTAGTCAGTAATGGTATAGAATCACGAATGTTCTTCATATCACCCTTTGCGTTGTTTGTGCAGCAAACGGCTTGAGCAGTGCTACAAAGCCAATCATGAATATCAAGCTCGGAGAAAATTATGTGAACAAAATGACTTACCAAGTTCCGCCTCCAGCAACGTTAACGCCGGAGCAATCGAGTCCGACGACACCGGTCAGGTCGCCAACGGCAACACCAATGAGCCCAAGAAGCGACTTGGTGTAGGCGTTATTCGCAGCTTGGCTGGCAGTTTGGGTTTGTTGGCAGCACTGAAGAGAACCGGTTGTGCACTTGTGGATGGGCTGAGGTGCGGGAACTGGAGCAGGAGCAGGAGCAGGCGCAGGAGCCGGGACTTTGTAACCTAACGCAAGGGTAGCAAGAGCGAGAGAGAGGAAGGCGACCTTATACTGCATGATGAGTGAGTGAGAGTAAGGCGAAGAGAACTTGAACGACTGGTGTTAAGTGTTCGAGTAAAGAACCTCTCTCAACTTTGGGCTACCTTTTATACCTTTGTCTTCACCTCGTAAGTCCGCTCACTGATACCTCTCTTCTTGTTAGGGTGTATGAGGCATGCATAGATTATCCTTCTTTACAATGACTTCCTCAATGCAAGGACGTCAAAATCGAGCAACATACGGAAGAACTCGACATTGAAATGGCCGCTATTCAAAGAACTAATCAAAGAAATAACCTCTGTTTCGTGCTCAAAAAAGCCAGAGTTTGGAGTCTTAACCAGTTTTTGAAAGGAAATACTATCTGATTGGAAAAATACCAGGTCATTCTCACTCCAGCATTCAAGTAAATACCTTGTGTGCTCCACTCGTAGGAGGCCAAGTATACATATCCACAGTTTGGTGCACCCAAAATGGACATATGAAATGTCAACCTCAATAAGGCTTCAGTGAAATAAAAGGCTAGTACGGTCGACAGAGCCCATCAGATTGTGCGCAGAGATCGGCGGAAAGCCTTACTATTGCCGACGGGGATAGCGTAGGATCGTAATTTTCGCTGATCCTGGCGCAGTGAAATGACGAGAATGGCCACTGAACTTGAGTGTTCTGCTCATTTTCGTGAGCGATCTTTGTGATGTTGTTTTCAGAAATAAACTCACGCACAATTAGATGGAGCTAGAACGGAACCGAATTCCCCATGTTTTTGAAGGCCCACCTTCACTTTCTTACAACGCATCTTCCTTGTGCTCTTAATGCTTTCGCAGTCTCCTGCGTATGGAACAAGTCCCATATACTAATCGGAGTACATCATATTTATTTGATTCTTACCATGGATAGTTTTTCGATAGTCTTTTTTTCCAAAGATTGACACATGAACCGGTCACCAGAGATGATGAAGATCTGATATGTTGCTGATGCAGAATTAGCGTCCTCGATTCGGTGCAACTTGTGTCATTCATCCAGTCTCGATGTATTGTACCTCTATATGTACTCCCTCCTGATACCCACTATCACTGTAGCTCCACCAACGCCCAAAGACCCTCCCCAATACACTACATAGAATGAAGGCGCAGTCTGCCGCACCTCCTCGTGTCTTGGTACTTAGTCTAACCTGTCCGCAAGGTTTGAAAAATTCCAAAAAAAAAAACCTCTATATGTATGGCTACGATGCCGCCGAGGCCTAATCGTGACGTTACGGTAAATTATGGGGCCGTTTCCTTGCTTCTGATTGTGACATGTAAAAGTTCAGTGTGTATTTCACTAATCCGGTCGCCCTCAAAAATGGGGCCCGCCCTTGATGCGGACCGTGACGTGCACTTGGTGACGGTTGTGTACTTGTGATCTCACAATCTTAGTTTCACAAGCCAGAATTCACGAGAGGGAAAAAAAATCGTTCGCTCAACTCCGCTTCCACTGCTTGAATCACGAGCTTTGCTGTCCTTAAGTTTGTGGCGCATCTCTTTCCCGCAGCCCCTCCAACCCTTTCGTGTGTGCCTATAGCTCTTTTTGCATCGTCAATATCACGACTTGATTTGTTCCTACCATGCCAATGAGCTCCACCAACGCAGGCGCATCTTGGAGTTATTGGGAAATACTTTTGATCCTAAGTATTTTGGTCTTGAACACGGAAAGATTCGGACCATGCAGGTCAAAGCGTAACTTACCGAGCGCTTTTAGGATGACAAATTCAAGTAGCATATAAAATTTTGTGACGAAAATCATGATTTCACTGTTAACGAACTGAAAAATTTATTCCTGACATTTATAAAATCTAAGAGATATCCAACCGCAATTTATAGTACTTGAACAATTTACATAGAACGAATACAACTTGTAACCAGTCGAACTATGCTTTCGAACCGTTAAGCGCCTCAGTCTCTCGGGCTCAGAGAGTAACAGGAGCGCAACCGACGGAGATGAGACCACCTGTAAAGCCTAGTCAGTAATGGTATAAAACCACGAATGTTCTTCATATCACCGTCTGAGTTGTCTTCGCAGCAAACGGTTTGAGCAGTACTACAAAGCCAATCGTGAGTATCAAGCTAGGGAAAAAAATGTGAAGAAAATGTCTTACCACGTTCCGCCTCCAGCAACGTTAACGCCGGAGCAATCGAGCCCGACGAGACCAGTCAGGTCGCCAACGTCAACACCAATGAACGCAAGCAGTGAGGTGGTGTAATCGTCTGACGCAGCTTCACTGGCAGTTTGGGTTTCTTGGCAGCACTGAATGGGACCGGTGGTGCACTTGTTGCCGGGCTGAGGAGCAGGAGCAGGAGGATAAGCAGGAGGAGTATGAGCAGGAGGAGTATGAGCAGGAGGAGTATAAGCAGGAGGAGTATGAGCAGGAGGAGTATGGGCAGGGGAGTATGAGCAGGGGAGTATGAGCAGGGGGAGTATGGGCAGGGGAGTATGAGCAGGGGGAGTATGGGCCGGAGGAGTATGGCCGGAGGAGTATGAGCCGGAGGAGTATGAGCCGGAGGAGTATAAGCAGGAGGAGTATGGGCCGGAGGAGTATAGCCGGAGGAGTATAAGCAGGAGGAGCAGGAGGACCGGAGCCGGAAGTAGACCGGGCCGGATAATTACCGGCTAACCAACGGTAGCAAGAGCGCAGAGACAAAGGCGACTTTATACTGCATGATGAGTGAGTGAGAGTGCAGTGAAGAGAACTTGAACTACTAGTGTTAGCTGTTCGAGTACAGAACCTCTCTCAAATTTGGGCTACCTTTATACCTTTCACCTCGTAAGTCCGCCCACAGGTACTTCTTTCGTCGAGGTGTACGAGACATGGATAGATTGACCTTCTTTACAATGACTTCCTCAATGCAAACCCGTCAAAACAGAGCAACAAACCGAATAACTCGACATTGAAATGGCCACTGATTCGAGGAACTAATTAAAGAAGACCCTTTTTTTCGTGCTCAAAAACCAGGATTTGAAATCTTGACCTGATTTTGAAAGGAAGTAATATTTGGCTGGGTAAATACCAGGACATTCTCAATAAGTATTTATCTCGTGTGTCCATAGTAGCCCAGGTTGAAGAAAGTAGAAAACAATACATAACCATATACAGCTGATGGACCCTAAATGGACTCATGAAATCAAACCTCAATAAGCTTCAGTGGAATAAAAGGCTATACAATCGACAGAGTTCATCAGAGTCTAGATAGAGATCGACCAAGTCTGGGTAGAGATCGACGAGTCTGGTAGAGATCGACAGACTCAAGCCTTACTATTGCCGACGAGGATAGCGTAGATTTCGCTGGCAGCCAAAGCGCCACAGCGGAATAACGAGAATGGCTACTGGAACAGTCTAGCTTCATTTCTGTAAGCCGACATTCGCGATCTTTGTTATCCTGTGCAGCAATAAAAATGCTGGACTCTGAAGAGGCGTAAAGTTGAACGGAGCTAGAAGATCCTCATACCACAACTAATTGTCTGTAACCGGCCTACATTCACCCCCATAACGCGTCTTCTGTGTACGTTGTACTTGATATGCTTTCAATAGTCTCTCAAATGGAACACCTCCCAATATGTAGTACATCACATTTATCTGCTCCCTTAGCTCCTCCGACGCTTTTGTCTGTGCCGATACTCTGCTTTTCCATCGTCAACGTCACGACTTCATTGTTCCTACGGCAAGTTCCACAGGCGTAAGTACCGCTTGGATTATCGAAATACTTTTCATCATAAGTATTTTGACGTTTCGATAGGGCTTTGCGCATAGAATTCACTCGATTAGGACCAACGCGCGAGAAGGAGGTGCTACGGAGTGAGTACTTGCTATTGAGAAACGTTCGCTGGGATTCTTCCAAGTTACGCAAGATGATATCACCCAATCATGAGTACCTCTATTTCACCTCATCCTTTGAGCACAAAGCACCCCACACTTGAATCGCACTGTGTATCTATATCTTAACATGTTGTTAAAACTCGAAGACATCCCGCAATTGGATCGAAAATCATGGCAAAAAAAGGATGTGGCCAACATCCTTGAGCACAAGCACCCCACACTTGGAATCGCACTGTATTGCTATATCTTGACTGTTAAAAAAAGACCGAGCAAGCAATCAATGGACCGAACCATTCAGCTGTAAAAAGGCCCCAAGTACTGTGTAAAGCACCTACACAGATCGAGATCGACTTTGAAATATTCGAAAGCATGTAAAATTGATATATATCCATATACGAGCAGCACCAGCAAAGGTGTGATGGAAAAGTAACGAGTTGTACGCATCCCAGCTAGACTGACAAACCCTCGGGAGTCTCCCTCAGAGTAACGGGAGCACAGCCGACAGAGATGAGTCCACCTGTAGAGCTTTAGTCAGTAATGTAGAGTATTATTCCTACCCGTGGCGTTGTCGATACAGCAAACAGCTACAAAGAAAACGGAGAACAGTGAGCGTCAAGTGCGATACATTATTAGAGAATGGCTTACCAGGTGTCGCCACCAGCAATGTTAATACTGGAGCAAGTGAGACCAAACAAAGCCAGTACAAGGTGCGGGGCACGGCAGCTTGAGAAGCAATTTGGACGTTGTCGCAGCACTGAACGGGACCAGTGGAGCAGCTGGTAGCGGGCTCATTACGAGGAGCGGGTTAAGCAAGTGCTGCGTGCAAGAGTAACGAGAGCGGGGGAACGAAAGCGAGTGTGAACTGCATTGTACTTGAACGACGAATATTGATTGTTCCAGTAAAGAACTCCTTCATACCTTCCATAGAGCCTGCTAACGATTCCATTCTTACATGGCCCATCCATCTTACTTCCTTGCGATCTCCATTGAAAAACTGTCCAAGCGCAGGAACGAAAAGAGACGGAGCTTCCTCGAAGTCGGGAGGGATTGATATCCTTTCCAAGAAAATACCGTTTGGTGTCCTCGAATTACGGAACGCGCGCTGTGTTCGAGTCAGAAGAAACTGCAAGATCAGACGATTCCAAATTCAGTAGACAGTTCATGCATTTCGAGGACATAGGCAGGGTAAAATTTGACATGTGGTATATTGCATGACAGGCGTCTTTTGAAGATCTCAAGAACGAAGTAGGATGTATATGACTGAGCGCCTTACTATTGCCGCTGGGATGGCGTAGGAGGGGTGATATTTGTTGTATACGGCTGCTCTTGGAAGCGGAATAACGAGAAAATCTTCACCGACGTAGAGTACCTATTATGAGTATCGGGCTAGAGTGCAGAATGTAAGATACGTAACAGACGGAACTCGAATGGACCGTTTTAACCAAAGTGAACGACCCACTCCCATCGTCTTGATTTAGATAGTTTTTGTTGATATGTTGATAGCCACAAAATGGCTATGGAGGCGCTGAGGAGACGTCATGGAAAGAAGCTTGATCGGGTTACTTTTGCTGCGACGGCCTTCTGTACAGAGTGATGCCTGTAAATGAATAGGTCGGCAGAGACGATGACAATAGCAAAAAACGCAGGGCAGAGGAAATTCGTCCAACAACCGACAGCCGCGGGTTTCTCGCAGAGAAAGCAACCTCCTTTTAGCAAATTTCTGATACTTTGACTGAAAAAAACTTTCATTGAGTCATGACAGAACTTGACCGAGGCCGTGATCACATGTTTCCCGTGTTCTCAGCCACCCGTCATCGAGTTGGCATTTTCCTTAGCCACGCTTGTGTAGGACGCAGAATCCTGTGAAATGTTCCTCTACCGGGCTGCGTTGGTGTTACTCGAATGAGAGCCAGTGCCAAAAGCTGACGTCGAGGTAATTCATATCCAAGCTGTGGTAGATTCTTGAAAGTCATGCAGCGCGAATCTACGTCACTGTCGAGGCCAGTATTTATAGTATGAGACGTACAAACGCACCTATAAACCAATATCTGCTTCATAGTTGGCCGTTTGAACCCGATGCCAATGCCCTCAAACGTCTTCCAATTGCAGTCACTAGAACCTACGATATAGCACAACAGCAATGAGTTCTTGCATCCAAGCATAGTACTAATCAAATGTCCTTCAAATAGCGGTATATGTATCCTCGACACATGGACTTCTAGTTGACTTGAACGATGAACGCGGTGAACAGAAGTGTTGGTTTGATGACGAGCATGATTCGGGAAGGAAAGTTTGGGGCCAGGTGAACTTGTCAGCCGCGACACAATCGAACGCAGAGGTGCGTCAGACAATGGCTTTTGGGTTCTTTTGAGTTTTGGATTCACATAGAAGGAAAGAAGGAACGTGACAAATCAAGCGCTCAAAGTCATTCAGCGCTTCAAGTTCGACATCTTTCCATTCTTTCCACTTGGAAACTCGGTTCATCGTTCTTGTACTACTCACCAATTTGGCCTCCGATGAACATCCCTCCCTGGCCGAACTGGAGTCCCTCCTCTCGCGGTTGTAGAATGCTCGAAAGTAAATTCAGAATCAAGTTCGGACTCGGATACCAAGGAGAACTCAGAACAAACCAAATATACGTGGCATGACAGTACCCACTGTAGTAGTATGAGCCGTCTCATGTCCCTTTACATGTACACTTCACATCGTATGAAAACCACCATCCCATTTCAACGCCTGTTCTACCCCCGTCCGGATTTCTCTACGCTCAAATCCCTTTGGTTATTGACTGTTGGAAGATTGGGCTGCTGATTGCGTAGCAACCACCTTAGAACCCACGCTACGACCCTCTCCCAACGTTTTTTTTACTCAACATTGCTCTTTCAAGCCTATCTTCTTCTCCTTTAGCAAAGTTGTAGGCTCCGATCATTGATTCTGTTAGTATTACAACGTTGCTCAGCCTTCCTTGGGATTGTCTTGCTATACCGGTACAATGCTCCTTAACTTAGCGCGTGTCTTCCTCAACCCTGTTCAGCAACGTAGTGGCAACGAGTTGTCTCATAGGATGAGGCGGAATTTGATTGTCCCGATGTTTGGTGCCATTTCGGGTTGGGCCGTACAAGCTTTTGAGGCATCGGGTTGTGATAAATATGGTGTCCGCTGTAAGTAGTACTGATCTAATACTATCCTATCGTCCCTCTGTACTTCTGGACTTCAACATCAACTAGTATGGACGGCAGCTTGGTCTCAATGGGTGCTGCATGTCGGAAAGAGTTTGTTTTGTGCGGCGCTAGATTTAGAGCGATTTGTTGACTGAATGACTTGTACATGGCTTTCTACAGTTTGTGGCACGACGTCTTCAATCACCCGTTTGGGAACCCAGTCTGTATTCCTCTTTCGTCCCGTTCCCGACATCTCCAACACAAACTCATAATGAACTAAGGACGATTGATCCTAAATAACTCGACCTCGCTGTCCAATTCATCTTCGTGGTAGGTTCCGTGAATGGTAAATTGCTGAGGACCTGGTGTCTCGGTTTCCGGTTCGCCTGAGGACGGGTATTAATGGGTACACATATTCAATTCTTGTACTTCATAGGGCTATCTCTCACTCCACTAGTAACTCTTAAGAAAGAAGATATCAATCCATTCGGGCCGGCCAAAGGTCAAAGCGTAATTTACTGAACATCTTAGATGATTTACTTCAAGTACAAAGCACCATATACGATTGAACTCGACAAGTATATCCGAAAGCATACAGAACTGGTGTATATTTATATACTGGTTTTTTTATAATACAATTTTCAATGCATGAGTCAGGTGTCCCGACTTCTCAGTAAGTCCCAAAGAATAGGTTAACTGCCACAGCGAACGGCGCGATAGAAAAAGTCCCGGATGTATGACTTGTACGCATCCCAGCTAACTGAAGAGTAGGGAGTCTCTGATGCTCAAACTCAGAGAGTGACAGGAGCACAGCCGACAGAGATGAGTCCACCTGCAGACCTTTAGTCAGTAATGAGTCATGAGATGTAGAGTATCATTCTTACCTGTGGCGTTGTCGGTACAGCAGACAGCTTGAGCAGAGCTAACAAAAAGAACAGTGAGTTTCAAGTCTGACCCACGATTAAAAAAGGGCCTACCAGGTGCCTCCACCAGCAACGTTAATGCCGGAGCAAGTAAGACCAACGAGTCCGGTCACATCTCCGATGAGGACACCAATGAGCCCAAGGAGTATGAGGGTGCCGGGATCTGCGGCAGCTTGCGAGGCAGTTTGGACACTTTCGCAGCACTGAACGGGACCGGTGGAGCAGCTGCTAGCGGGCTCATTACGAGGAGCGGGTGAGGCGAGTGCAAGAGTAGCAAGAGCGGCGGAAACGAAAGCGAGTTTGAACTGCATGATGATGTAGTGAAGAGTACTTGAACGACGAGTGTTAGTTGTTTGAGTAAAGAACTCCTTCCAATTCGGCCAGCCTTTATACATTTTCGTTTTCCACAAAGCCTGCCTAGAGATACCACTCTTGCCCAGATATACATAGCCCACTCTTCTTACTTCCTCGTCACTCACACGGGAAAGCTGTCGGAGTGGTGCAACAAACATGACGATTCGACGCTGAAGTGGAGCATAGTTGAAGAAAGAAACGGTTGGTTCCTGTAACTCGCCGAAAGAACGAGGAATCAGACAGTTCCTTTGTTCAAAGGCAGTATTTGAGTAGGCAAATGACTCCTGACAGGTCATTTACCTTGTTCCACTGTGTACCTGAATTCCGGAACATGGGTTCGTTCAAGTAGTACGAGATCATACAGTCCCTAATGATAGTTCATGCAGTGTAAGGACATGGGTTGAGTAAACAGGTGGTACATATGATACGTTCTGAAGATCCTGCAGACTAAGAAGGACCGAATCTGCCATAGCCTGAATAGAGACCTCACTATTGCCGAAGCGGGTGCGTAGGCGTGCGAGGACAGTATGATAACGTATTCCGAAGACCACGCAGACAAAGTAGCATCAACCTCCAAAGCGCCTCATTGCTTAATTTTCGTTGTATTAAATAACTACTCTTCGAAGCGAGAGTGCTAGTGATCACCTAGTTTCGGTGGTGCTTAGTGCAACTAGCTGCACAATATACTCGCGCATGTATTACTACTAGATGTAAACTAGGTATGACTTCAGGGGCCAGAGCTTAATCATAGCCTACCTCGAGCCAACGATCTCTCCCTGGGGACCCAAAAAATGCTATTTGATAATATGGATTCAAGCTTCAGTTCAAGCTCGCGCTGACAATATATCGGGCAGGAAGATATAGAACGGCGACATGGGCAAATTGTACTTGCCGTTGCCTGTTGTTTTTTTATTTTTCAAGTTGTGGTAAATTTGCTGAGCACCTGAGTGCCTCGGTTTCCGGTCCATCTATTAATGTGTACCCATATTCAATTCTTGTATGTACTTCATAAAGCGATCTCTCACTCCACTAGTAAGAAATACATTCGGCCGAGGGTCAAAGCGTAATTTACTGAACACTTAGATGATTTGCTTCAAGTACAAAGCACCATATGTGATTGAACTCGGCAACGAATGTCCGAAAGCATAAAAAACTGGTGTATATTTATATACGATTTTTTTAGAATACAATTTACAATGGAGTCAAAGGTCCCGACTTCTCAGTAAGTCCCAAAGAATAGGTTAACTGTCCCAGCAAACGGCGCGATAGAAAAAGTCCCGAATGTAGGACTTGAACGCATTCCAGCTAAGCTGAAGAGGTGGGCGTCTTGATGTTCAAACTCAGAGAGTAAAGGAACACAGCCGACAGAGATGAGTCCACCTGCAGAGCTTTGGTCAGTAATAGAGTCATGAGATGTAGAGTATCATTCTTACCTGTGGCGTTGTCGGTACAGCAGACAGCTTGAGAAGAGCTACAAAAAGAACAATGAGTTTCAAGTCTGAGACATGATTGGAAAATGGCTTACCAGGTGCCTCCACCAGCAACGTTAATGCCGGAGCATGTAAGACCAACGAGTCCGGTCACATCCCCGATTAGGACACCAATGAGCCCAAGGAGTGCAAGGGTGCCGGGATCTGCGGCAGCTTGCGAGGCAGTTTGGACGCTGTCACAGCACTGAACAGGACCGGTGGAGCAGCTGCTGGCGGGCTCATTACGAGGAGCGGGTGAGGCAAGTGCAAGAGTAGCGAGAGCGGCGAAAGAAAGCGAGTTTGAACTGCATGATGATGTAGTGAAGAGTAATTGGACAAGTGTTAATTGTTTGAGTAAAGAACTTCATCTGAGTTTAGCTAGCCTTTATACTTTTGGTTTTCCACAAAGCCTGCCTGAAGATACCACTCTTGCCC
>JADNRY010000783.1:0-26817 GCA_015501585.1 Rhodocollybia butyracea
CGATTCGGCGGACCCGAGCTTAAGATTGCGAATGTGCTTGATACTAGCTAGATACAAGCGGGATCAACGCTTTTACAGTTGTTTCCGGTACACTACACCAGTTTTTGCCTTTTCAATGTTGGCCCTGGCCCTACATCATCCTTCTCTGATGCTGCCTCATTTGATAGCGGACGTGCTGGTACTGGCTTAGCCGCCGCAGCCTTCCCTGATGAAACCTCTACTGGTGCTTCGTGTGCTGCCGGTCCTGGCTCTGCTGCAGCCTTCCCTGCTGATGAAACTTCTGCTGGTGCTTCGGGTGCTGCCGGTTCTGCTGGTCCCGACTTTTCCGCAGCCTTCTTCTTCTTATGCTTGTCTTTAGATTTCTGCCTAGCGGCGCGGTTTCGGTCGTGCCAGGCTTTATCCAGCGTCACAATCTTTCTCTTCAGCTGCTCCCACCAAACAAGCTTCGGATCCTCCACCTTCTCTTTTAGCAGAGCGTCGACTTTTTTTTTAAACGCCTCCACAGTTAGTATGGATTCTGGTTTGTGTTCGTCTTCTCTTGTCTCGAATGTACGAGGCTTAGAGACCACGATACCGTCTACTCCCCGTTTCAGCTGATAAATCGAAGTGAAGGTATGTTTGTTTCCCCCGGGGCCGCTGTAAACTACGCGATACCCAATGCATGGCAATTCGCCACCGCACCAACCGTTCTTTGTCGCTCAAGCGCCTCAACCACAAAGATAAACTTCAGAACGCCGATCGACCTGCCTTTACTGGCGTCGTTCATGTAACGGACTTGGATGGATTGTTTCAGGTCCAACGTGGCCTTAATGCCAGCAGTAATCCCAAACTTGTCACCCCCTCTAAGAGAAGGGAACTTGTCCCAGACGGAATCATACACGGTAACTCGAAAATCGTAAAGCTCCTAGTAGTATTCATGAGTAAAAGAGACCAAGATTGACTAAGTAGTTGACTCTACCGTTTGCGGCTTTGTTTTTGTCGTTACTTTGGTTTTCGTATTTATTTTGGGAGGGGGAGCAGGGACAGTGTCACTGGGACCATTAGGGCGGACCATGTCAGCGCGAGGTGCAATGGAGGGGTGGGAAGTGCATGCACAACGGAGATGAGCATGGCGATGAAGACGAGCCCAAAGCAACGGATATGTGGTGTGATAAGCATTGGAAAAGACCTGAAGAGCCTTTGGGGGATGGGTGAACTGAGCCAGCAGTTGACCTCCATATCAGGTCGCTCCCTCTTTTATATATCATTGGCTAAAACGACGCAAACCGGTACGAAACGTACATACTGGATCAACGCAGGACCTCGCAGGACCCAGGGTCAGCCCGGGTCCCATGAAAATTATCAAATGTCAGAGATGGTCCTTGGCTGGTCCTTGGCCTGCTGAGTTTTTTCAAATTTTTGTGATCAAATTGAAAGCTCAAGAGTCAAGACTCAAGTCTCTGACGCATGCGGGACGGTCGAGATTTTGTGAGAGACACGGCGGGCAAGCTACTTGGCGGCGTCTGAGTTTTCAAGGTTTCATACGTACACGACAATACCAGATGCCAGGTTTGAAAATCGAGGTAAACTCTGGTGGGTCGTACACAGGATGAGCCCGATGATACTGATAGGATTGAGCGACAACAGCTACATATATCTGCTCATCCTTCTTCGATTCCTGTCTTTGTGAAACTGTTCTCTTTGATAGAGATTCTGCTTCATCCAGACGTTAATTAAACAGTATGCTTTGTGCATTCAAATGCCTTATATGGTGTTGAACTGAGAAAATTCGGACTGACCATCACAGTCTTTTGAACTGCTCTCATAAGTTCTATGGCTTGTCGACTCGTCGAGGAGGACCTGTCCAGGTGAGCCGGAAGTGCACGAGTAAGCCTGTGCCGATTTAGACTAAGTATAATGAAAGTTGGGGATACTCTGGCAGATACGAGTCATTATAGTTGATAATATTTAGAAAAACCTGTTGAGACCGACGTGGTAATATGTCACGATATTATAATAGAAGCTAGATAGAGAGATAATTTCCAAAAAAGAAACAAGAGTAAGTAGTAGGCGATCTTCGACAACACATCGTAGCATTATCTACTACGATCGATTCACTCTGGTGAGATCTTGAAAGTGGATGCTCTCAGCTGCTCTCATTGGTCGGAAGGGGGCGATCCTTGAGGGCCCCATCTGTAATGCTAATGCTTCGGGCTCTTTCAAGCTTCAGAGCTATAAGGCTGACATGGACGGAGAGAACAAACGCTTTGATCTTGGATTTCGGCAATGTGAATGTTTCAACCCCCGGGTTCTTAGGATGAACTTATGTACTATGAACCAACCTGCTGCCCTTGAGCTTGAAGCTTGAACCTCCTCCGCCGTGTTACCACCAACCGGAAATTGGGATGTTCTCAGCGAGTCAGCGTCAACCTTGTTCCGACGCACTTACCTGTGGCTACTACTGAGCTCACAATGGTTCGGTGTTCTCCCGCGTCCGGTGTTCTCTGGCATCCGAGGCCCTCCATTCCTGAACGCAGTATATCTCCAACCTGTAATTAATTGAT
Organism: Rhodocollybia butyracea; assembly: GCA_015501585.1. Taxonomy (NCBI): domain Eukaryota; kingdom Fungi; phylum Basidiomycota; class Agaricomycetes; order Agaricales; family Omphalotaceae; genus Rhodocollybia; species Rhodocollybia butyracea. The sequence continues at coordinate 2,544 of JADNRY010000783.1, forward strand.
TCCCAGCAGTATCCTGGAGAGCATTCGGTGTTCGAGTTTGCTACTTTTCACACACGGTGCATCGTGTCTAGACAGAATGATTACAGGCAGGCCGCTTGGTCCCGGTCAGGCTTGACGGTGCTTGTGCGCACTAAGTAATATAAAGTATCAACGTTCCAACCCTGGGCGCGCTTAGCGATGTCGATGAGCTCGAGGCTCTTGGCGGTTACAGAACTCCGAGCTTTTCGTGTTCCAGCTTGCAAAGCCCTCTGCGGTTGAGCTTGTCACGTTTAGACTAGACTCTTAGAGGGTAATCTGGCTGAGAGACTGGAGTACGGACGCAGTACTTGATACGCAGCACTGACGTTTAGTTACAGTCAGTTACGTCCGCCCGCGGCTAACTATGAAGCTGTACCTCAGTGCCTGAGACATTACTGCAACTTGAGTCATTGTGGCGTTGCTAGAATGGAGGTGTTCGTAACCAAGAGGAGGAGGAGGAGAGGGAAGAGTTTCAAGGTCGTCGCTGTTGTTTCTGCAGACAGGAGATATCCTCGATGGAAGTACTGAAACAACAAGCTTTTCTTTCTGCGGCAAAAATTGACCTTTGTTTTTAATCAAGATACGACTTATCTCCATTTCTCCATTTCTATGACGACTAAAGTATTATATACGGGGTTCTCTGATGCGATCAACGGGCTCCGGGCAGAAAACCCTTCTAAAGCGCTCCATCAAATTGTTGAAACGATAATTCCTTCTCTCTTTTGTACAGTCAAGACCGGTCGCGTCAAGTCTCTCTTTCGTGTTCTTCGAGCCCTTTTTATTATCCATAGCTAATCGGAGGCGGTCCACATTCGTTTTACAACTCTTTAGCCAACAACTAGCCGTTTCTTCAGCATTATGCGTTCTGTTGTTTTGGGTGCAGCGATTGGTTTATGGGCTGCCAGTGCCAATGCACACTTGGCCATCTTCACCAAGGGAATGTGGTGTCAAAATGTACGTCTTTTCGAACTATCTTTTCGCGTTTTCATTTTCTTATCGTCGTCTAAAGGGAACCGATGGAAACAACCTGAACTCTGACGATCCTGTTACTCCGTTATATGAACTTGAACAGGACCAGTGGTGGTGTATGTTCATCAATTTTTTCGTTGTTCATTTTACTCACTGTTTCCCTGGAACAGTCCATGCCGTCAACGGTGTAAGCTTCAACCAAATTTTACGAGCCATCTTCTCACTTCCGGCACTTTTTTAGTGTAACAACCGCCCTCCTGCTGACGGAGATATCCTCTCATTGTTAGTATCGCGCGTTTCATAACGTGAACTACCGTTCTGAACGAATCTTCGACAGACCTGCAGGTTCCTCGGTCACAGTTGAGATCGCTGCCAACCAAGGGTACACTTCCCTTTCTTTCGGCGGGCAATTCGCATCTGACTGGCCGGATGGCCAAACCTATCCCGATGTATGATTAAATCCACACGCTTTCTCTGTTTCTATGCTTACCTCGGTGTTTTTTTACCTCCTCTTCAGAACTATGTCTGTATCCATAACGTCTTCTCTTCCTTCCATCCTCTTAATTTCCCTCTTCGTTATAGAACGTTCCGACGTGTATTACCACACCCAACAGTGAGTAGCGATTTTGTCGGATCGTTTTTGGGATGCTTATCAACCACCGCCCGCAGTGCACACTCAGAATCAGTCGATGGCGGGTGAGCGCAAGCTTGTGTATACATCTGAAACCGCTTTACATGTCTAATGGCTCTACCTCTTTTTCTAGCTGGAACTGCGCTCGCGATCGCTTATGTGGTACGTTGGCGTTTTAGACTTACCATTCTTTCCGCTGATGATCATGCCCCTCTCTAGTCCGACATCGCCGACGTCACTCCCGAAAACCTTGTTGTCTTCTCAGTAGCTTACAAGTACGTTGACTTTTTCTCGTATCTCTTCGCGTAGATTGTAACATGCTTACGCTTGCGGTTCGTAGCACTCCATGGAAACGTATGACGACCTACGATATCCCTGCGGATATGCCTGCGTGCCCCGAAGGTGGCTGCATTTGTGGTGTAAGTGTCTGAATTTCCTGTATTCATCTATCCCGATCACTGATTGCTTGGTATTTATCTAGTGGGGCTGGGTGTGTACCGAAATTCATGAGAAGCAGTTGATATTCTAACATTTTTGTTATGGGAAATAGATTCCAAACGCGTGAGTCGCTTAATTAAGGTCTTTCTATCGTCTAATTGACCCCTCTCCATCCGTTTAGTTGCGGTCAGGCGAACATCTATCACGAAGCCATCCGATGCACCGTCACCGGAGCCACTAGTACCACCCCGTCGGCACTCCTCAGCCTCCGGTATGGTGCGAGGACGATCCCAGCGCATGCGTCACTGGTCCCAAGCAGATGCTTTACTGGCACCAAGCGAGCGGCAACAACATCGAAGTGACTGGAACTGACTTGGCTGGAGAACTCAAGAGCCCAGCGTACAAGTAAGTTTTATCTATTTACACTATCTATACCCCGTACTAAAACTTGGCATCTAGCGCCAAATGTGGTTTTGCGGATGGTATGTTGGGATAGATGTTTATATCAATGTTATATTGTCACTAATACTGGTATTCCGTTCTAGGAGCGCAAAATGATATTTTCACTGGGTCCGGAACGGTTTCGCCGCACCTTCCTCTTCTGCGGCGTCTCAATCTTCCTCGTCGGCCACGACTTCATCGACTGCGGATTCGAACGAGTCTTCCTCCTCCTCCGATAGCTCCAGCTCTAGCGCAACTTCCGCCGCGAGCTCCGACTCCAGCGCCACTTCTGCTGCGAGCTCTGACTCCGGCTCATCCTCTGACGGCTCCAGCCCCACCTCCGACGCCGCTCCTACCCCAACCCCAACTCCAATTCCGACCTCTCCAATTCCGACTCCTCCGACTCGGGCTCCAATTCCGATGCGCCCGACTCTTTCCCCAGCTCCATTCCCAGCTCTCTGACATCCTCATCAACCATCTCTGCTGAATCTCTAGTAGCTGTTACAGCCGCCGCGTCTTCAACTTCAACTACTTCTACTTCCACGACAACTGATACAGCTGCCTCGTCCTCCTCGCCCACTCGTAACTGCAAACCGAGGAAACGGAGTGAGCCGGTCGCAGCCCGCAGAGCTGTAGACCACAGAGCTGTTTCGGCCCACCGCAGGAAGGCTCATCAACGTCTTGGGTTTGATTAGGAAGATTTAGGAGAGTAGACGGAGCGAAGGTCCTTGAGGTCCGAACCGCACTTGTCTCGCGTCTGTGGCGCAGGAAGCGACAAGCCAAAATACAAAAGCTCGAAAATTCCGTTCATTTACAATGATATCCCTCGTTTATACATGCATAGTCCTCGTTCGTTTGTTTGTACATTCCCTAGTTTGCTTGGTTTGCTTGTCCTACCCGATGCTCATATTTCGATGTTTTTTACCATTCGTTTCCGACGTATGTAGATTCGTACGTCTATCCGTCCCTCCTGTTGGTGTGATATACATCCATGTCCATGTCCCTGTCCTGTCCCTATACCTCCATTGCTCCTTGACTCTTCGCTTGCTTCCTTTCTTTTTCTCCAATGCGAAGATTGATATCATTACTCGCTCCCTTGTAGCTAGTCACAGGTAGGGCTTTGTTGGATCGATAGTCAAGGCTGGTTGGTATTTTTGTTTCTGTTTCACTCCTCCATACCCATTTCTTTCTTCTTTTGCGTGCTTGCGTGCATTTGTAATGGCTTGGTTTTGATACCCTTGGCTTATATTGATGCTTCCCTTTTCTCGCTGTTTTCTTGTTTGCCCTCTGCTGTTCCATGGGAACTGGTCTCGAAGGACTTCTCGCTGCAACGCTTGTGCCCTGGATGGCTTGTTGTTAAGCTGGTGAGACTGGTGAGGTTGGTGTTTTGATGTTTTTAGATGTTAAGATGTAACGCATACATGGTCCCCTTCATCCTCATTCCTCTTTCCCTCCCGCACATACCCGTATTGTGCTCTTTGCATTACCCTTTGTGTGCTGTTGGAAATATATGGATTCGGAGTTGTGTATACCTGATGGTGTGTCTGGGTCTATGTCTAAAAATGTTAGTGTAAGACTATAAGTAGTTTAAATGGGTTTGAACAATTGTATTGTTAAGAGAAGGTATATGTGTAGTGTTAAGGTAGGATGGCAATTTGAGAGAGTCTGAAGTTAGGAACTACTGGGCTGTGACGGTAGTCACACGAAGAGATACTCGGAATGACAGGGATAGCGCTGGATTCAAAGTAAACTAATCTCTATCTACGTACAATCGAGTCTTATATAGGGTGGAAGGATCGGTCCGGCGGGGATTGATCCGTACTGTTACATACGCCCTCCTGGTCTACGAAGAAGACCACACAAAAGTCGAGAGTAAAAGTAAGTAAGCAAAAAATGTGACGAATTTTAAGTGCGTGGAGCGCGTTATGTGAATTTTTATTTAAAAGTGGCAAGTAAAGAAAGAAATAGTGTTTTAAAAGAGCACCAACTCTGAGCCGAACTAAGCAGCTTTGGACTTCCCTTTAGAAGATTCTGCCTTCGGCTTGGGAGCGTACAGAAGGCCACTTCACCTAGGCAAATAGATTGAGTGTGGATCTCGCTGACGTTGTCTCCTTGAATAGGGAGAGGAACATCGCTACCAACGTCAACAGTTGTTGGGTTTAATCCGATCTGTACCTTGTATGTATATATCCAAGGTGTACCCAGAATAATATTACAAGTCCTGAATGTAATGAAGGCTCGTCCTTATGGCGGGTTTCGCGTGAGAATTTGTCCAAATTAGGCTTCATCTTGTCTAAATCCGGTTGACCTAATAAGGAGATTAGTTTCGATATATTTGGGATGTCAAAGCGTTTGCCATGTGACCTTTGCTTTGCCCTTAAACTTTCAATTTGTCCAACTTACAGCTCCTCGACATTCCATTATTAAATCAATTCAGTTTCTTGTTTTTTTTTGTTTCGGGGCAACTTTCGCCATGCGCTAACCTTGGGTTTTCATCTGGATGCAGTATGCGGGGTACTTTCCCAAGCACAGAAAAGATTTGTGTGCAATGGGTAAATTGCTGAAATTGTTCCCATCTCGCGGTGAATGCTGTGAAATACAGAGGTACAAAGAAATGCGGAACGTGAAAGATCTCGAGCTATTACTTGGACAGCAAATATTCCCTCGACGACAATGAAAACTGCCGCGTAAAAGTGGTATGTATCTACAAACTTATTAGGCAGAAATTTACCAAAAAAATACAGGTTGGTTCATGATGACAGCTGTGACCAGGTTGCGCACATACGATGAAAAACATGGAATTAGCAACAGTAATCCTCGAGCATCGGTCCCATCTCAGACTGAACGCAATCTCACCAACGACAAGACTGTAACGCTAGAGTGACAGAGTCACCGTAGCGCAACACGGGAAGTGTGAGAGAAGAGGTAAGCTCGATAGAACCGTTGTAAACCGGGGGGATTTCGATTCACGAGGACCTATCTACCTACAGCAAAGTACTCTACCTTATATACCTTTCTTGAGACCTATTACTATAAGTAGATATTATATAAATACGAAACGAGTAAGTAAAGAGTGAAATATCTACTAAAGTTTGATGAGTAAACAAAACAATTAAGGAAAGTGTTAGATGCCTGCGTAACGAGTCACAACTCCGTTACATACGCCCTCCAGAGATCCATCATGGCTGAGGATCTCTCTCCTTCTTCTAACGCGTCATACCATGGAATGTCGTCGGCGTGAGTTTCTTTTCCTGAGATGGAACTGACTGACATCAATAGAACACGTAAAATCAGTTGCCAGACAGTCACTGGACTGTGTTTCGGGTTTCCATGCATCTATGCATATTTCCGCTGTAGAGCAGCCAGAAGGGGTGTTTGGCAAGGTATTGCGGCGTGAGTGAGTGGAGTGTGAATTTTCACGAGTCGGTGGAATGGTATCGGCAGGGTGACTACTCATCAGAGCAATGCCGGCTACTGGTAAGGGAATTGGAGGACCGCCGGGAGCTCTATGGCACTTCAAACTGCTCTTCTGATACCTGTCCTTTTGTCCCTTCCGCCCTCTCTTCCTTTCCTTCTTCAAATCTCCCTTCAATCCCTCAAATAGGCTATGATTGTCTGTAGTCAATCCTGTAGCCAATCCATCACTTTGTACATCATCTCTATGCATGATACACTCGAAGCGCTGCCAATCGATGACTTGTGCCCCCGTAAATATCTCTCCAGCGTTGATATCAAAGGTGGAAAGTCCGTGAGGTCAAATAAATGGGTCGCTATTGACTTGTTCAGCAAAGAATGGATAGATAGCGGGGATATCGACTGTGCGTAAGTCAACATCTTTACTTCGGAGAATGTGGTCAAATTTAATGCAAGCATGAACATCGGAAATGGATATGAAATGGGTGTGTCCGGTGGGAGAGGGAGTGAGGATCTTGCCGTTTCGGGTTTGTTGAAGCCAGGGGAGAGGAATCTGAATAGTAGAGGTGAGTTTATCGAGTTTTTTCGTTAGTCTTTCAATTTTTCTAGGTTGAGGATGGACCCGCCCTCCATTCATCATCTGAGGGACATCTACAAATCTGGACACCACTTTTTGCAGTCAAGTATTACCAGGTACATTTGTTGACAAGATTGGATTAATATCCGTACTCCCGCCCTCCTTTCATTCTTCATGGGGATCGTGCAAAACGGAATTCTTCTTCTTCTTTCGGCAAGTTTTTTTGACCCTTGCAATATTCAAAGCGTCAAACTCATGCTGGCGCGCAAATGCCTTCATCGTAATGGGACATCTGTGTTTCTCTGACAGTAGGTATTCACCATGTTGGTCCTGACTAGATAAGTTTGGGCAAAGATGTGAGTATCTACCATTCACCAGAGGCCTGTCATTCACTGCACCCGAATTAGGGAGGCCAAAGCTCACCATCCCAAAGTTGAGTTCAGAGATCCGATCTCCATCTTTGGCATCTGGGGAGGTATGGTTATTGTGGTGCACTGGTTGCCTATTCGGGCAGTGGCAGCTTATATGACCATACTCACCGCATCGGAAACACCGACCAGTCGCAAGGTATTCATTTCTTTCTCGTTCAGAGAGCTCACGTCGCTGATTTCGACGCTTATAGTGGTTTCCATTCAAATATGGGCCATTCCCGTGATGTTCATGGATGGAGTCCTGCTGGTGAGCAGAGCTGTCGGACCTGTTATCATTTTCATGCTGACTGGAACCACTGCTACTGGATTCGCTGTCGGAGTTGCCGCCCTCAGGCTCGGATGCATTACTTGAGAACCCATTCAAAGATTCATTGGCAAAAGACTGATCTGAGCCGAAGCTATTGCCTTCAGACCCGGAATCACTGCACAAGGATCCATTCTCAAAATGCCGATGTTGGTGGGAGTCCTTGAGTTCTGAGTTAGACTCGGAATCACCAAACAAGGATTCATTCTTAAAATACCAATTTTGGCAGGAGTCATCACTTTCTGAGTTAGACTCGGACAGGTCATTCTCCTGTTCCGTCGAGTAGTCACTACTGTTCAAAACATGCTCAATCATTTCAATGAGTTCTGCAGCCATTGCAACGTCTCTGTAAGTTGAAATTTCAGGGTTCAGCTTTTGCCTCCAGAGCCCTTTCTGGATATCTCCATTTAGGCTTGACCACAACTTATGGACCTTCTCGCGCTCATCGAGGATTCCAACAGTATCAAATAGGTCATTCAATTCGGCAAGAAAGTCTCGAACCAACTTATTATCCTGGCAAACTTGCTTGAGTTTACGACGTTGATCCATGCGGTACGTCACTGGAAAACAATAGTTGTACAATCCAGTAAAGAATTTGTTCAATCTCCAGTCAAACGGAGAGTCTGCAATCATAGTCAAATAAAACTGATATGCCTTTCCCGTTAGATACTTCAACAATTTCATTACACGGCAATTTTTAGGGACACGCCCATCACGTACATATGCTGTTCCTTCAGTCATGAATTTAATGAATGCTCGAATATCCACAGAGCCATCATACAATTCGGGGGGATCGGGTTTGAGCAACATCTTGCTCTTTCTCTTGTGATGTTTCCACCGGCGCTTGTCACGGCATCTATATCCCGAATCGGTGCTGTCCGAACTCGAAGTGTCGGAATCTAAATCTGACGTTGACAAAGAGCTCGAATCAGAGCTGGAAGAGTCAGAAGAGGAGTCGGAAGGATAGCCTTGACCCTTGTTCTTTTGCTTCCCGGCTTGCCTTTTGCCCTTGGCCGGAGTCAGTGATTTTGGTAACTGATGTGTTGGAGCTAGAAGCTTGTTAGGGCGCACAACGCGCTCAATATTCGGAACCGAATATTTCTTAGATGGCTTTCTCGGCCTGTGCTCGACAATATTTCTTATGTGAGCTTCAACTAAATCTGTCAAGGCTTCTGAGCCGGCGCGGTGTTTCAGCCGTTTCTTTACTTTCTTTGGCCTGATTTTATTTATTCCAGGCTCGTTTTCTCCTTTCGGAATGTCACGGAAAGCCTTGTAAACATCGAGGTTGTGGCCACCATCAGAGATGTCCGCCACATCCAAATTACTCAGGTCAGGTCCCTTGTGAACGAAGAGCCGTTTTTTCACTGGGGAAACCGATTTCTCACTGCTCCAGCTGTCGGCAGCAGTGTTCTGCTCAATGGCTTCCATATGTCTATGAAGGCCGTTGCGGTGAGATTGAGAACGCCCATTTCTGGCTTCCCGAATAGCTCCTTGAGCAACTGACAAAGGTGCGGGTTTCTTGGCCCGACCCTGTCTACTAACGCGTTTCACATTTTTTACAGGGTGTAATGGAAATTTATTAATATTTCCAGAACTGTCTAGACTAGTGGCTCTACGACGAGAGCTGTATTGTACGGTCACCCACTCATGTGGGTTTCCTTCATCGGCGAGGTCATATACCATGACCTCCCGCAATGCCTGCTGAGTGCGTTTCACGGCACCAGCCTCATCTCGGACCTCTGATGAGGAGATATTCCCACTTGGGGATTCAGACCGCGTTTAGCAGACTGACCGTTGTAGCCGACGGAAGGACTGTAAGGTCCTTTTTACAATACTGACCTGGGTCATGCCGAAGGTTGGAACGGCTAGTGCCGTGGTTTTGGTTAATTGTCGAGTTGTTGGTCATGGTGTCGGGGTCGGTGTCCGCGTTGATCAGACAAGGATTTTGCCGTAGTCGACGATGACAAGAAGTGCGGTTGTTGGGGGTTCAAAATATGTAATGCAAGAGTGACAGAGTCACCGTAGCGCAACACGGGAAGTGTGAGAGAAGAGGTAAGCTCGATAGAACCGTTGTAAACTGGGGGGATTTCGATTCACGAGGACCTATCTACCTACAGCAAAGTACTCTACCTTATATACCTTTCTTGAGACCTATTACTATAAGTAGATATTATATAAATACAAAACGAGTAAGTAAAGAGCGAAATATCTACTAAAGTTTGATGAGTAAACAAAACAATTAAGGAAAGTGTTAGACGCCTGCGTAACGAGTCACAACTCCGTTACAAAGACATACCAGTGGCGGTTGCAAATGTCTATGGGTTCACGGCCTCCCCCACCCAGTCGCCCACCCTCCACCTCTCAACAGTTCTTGGTTCATTTCTTGGGCAAGGCGGGTCAAGAATTATCGTGGAACCGACTCATACAGTCTGGATTTCGGTCTAGTACCACAGCTTACCTGCTCTTGCACATCAATGCTGTAAATAATGCTCTGCAAAAGGCAGATTGTTCTGAAGACATTGACCCAGTGATATACGTGGCACCTTATAATTCTGCAAATCCAAGTGCATGCTGTCACGTTGAGGTCGGAGATATGAGATTTCTGTGTCCTATCAGTGGCGACGGTGAGTGATAGTTTTCTCTGGAACGAACTCGTTCTCATCCTGAACAGTGGACCCGTTGTTTGCTTTTGCTTTTCTGCAAACTTTTATTGATACATTACAAGAATATCTTGGAACAGTGTCTGCTGCTAATAACTTTGATATTGTGTGCCAAATATGAATTGAGCCTTTTTCATCGACGTGTCCGCTTATAGAGGTGTTATCAGCTGTTTGAAGAAACACTGGATGCAGGAGGCCATTTTCTCACTACATACTCCAATGCCCTCTGTGACATTGTTATTCCGCCTTCTTTGCTCAACAAGCCACTCCGAAATGTCACTGGTACAAATTTCAATTCTACTATCAATTCTGGATTTGGTGCTGGGGCCGCAACGGGCCCATTTTCTTATCCACTATCTTGGTGAAAAAACTGGCATGCGATACAACAATAATGAAATCTATTTCGACGTAGTTGAAGAGCTCCAACAGAGCCATTGTGAACAAGTGTAAACTATTTTCATTCCATGTCCTCCAAAGCTCAATTCTCGATTAGAAATGGCCTGGTTACTTTTAGCAATGTTTGAGGTTGAATTGAAGCCAACGTAAAGCTTTCTGGTGTACCATCTTTTTGTTTTATTCTATGTGCTCAATTTGGGACACAGGAACACCCAACTGTTCCCTGAACTTTACTAATTCTCAAGTCTTATTGGATTGTGCTTTACATCCCTGTGTCCGGTTTGTCATACGCTTGGATCATCACCATGTCACATCCTCACAATTCCACAGTTTCCAGCGTTGGAATTGTGAATGGCGATGAGAGCGATATTCTACCTGTGCATCTCAGTGGCAATAAGGGAGTGTAACTTGTGTATCAGAAATGTCACTGGAACCAGATACATACCAGCCTCCTGCTGCTGCGTACTGCAAAATATAGTATCTATTTAAATAATAACCAGCATTTTACAGGACTCGTACCTGCCACGCGCCCTGCGCGATGGCCCACACTCGCAAGTCGTAGTTTGATACATTTGCAATATTGAAGTAGTGCGGGGCATTAATTTTCTGATATTTCAGATTTACTGTAGTCCCGCAAAGGATTCTCGAACGTGATCCTTGGATAGCAAGATGCAAAGGTAAAGGTGTAGGCATATATTTCTTTTCCACCTTCAATTGATCAGCTAACTGGGTAGACATAAAATCTCCCAGTGAACCTGAGTCAATTAACACACGCACTGGCCTATCATTAATTTTTACAACTATCACAATAGGTCGGGGAACAAGACGCCCAACGCTCTTCACAATTCCAGAGTTGCGTTGTAGACCTGGATAGGTACGTGGTTCAATATATGAACTCGCAATACTTGTGACGTGCACTAATCCATTTTGTTCTTCCCAATGCAGGTTTCCAAAGAGCAAATGGAGATTTGCATCTGAATATTCAACAAATCGCTCCAATTCACGTTCGAACCTGCCCTCCGGCGCGCCGTATAGAAATCCTGGAAGGAACTTGTATTCAACGGGTCCCCTAAGTTGGTTAAGGAGCTCATCATGGGCTACCTTCAACCATTTGTTATACCAATCTGGTAAGTTAAAATCTGGATTCAGTAAAAATTCTACTGATATGCGTGTCTTGAAGTCACAACCTTTGTCTTCAATGATGTACAATGAAGGTACTTCCGGGTCAACGTAAACATCATAATTATGTTTACTAGTATATTCCGGATCGTCGAAGTCAGGAATAAATGGAACGTGGCGGGCGAGCATATTTCTCGCCGCAACAGCCAGTATGTTCCCCATTCTGGGATAGTCCATGTCCTCAAATTCAGGTAAGCTTGCGTCAATGGCACAAAATTCATTCCAATGGTCCCCCGGGACAAAGCTCGGGCGGCATACTAACCACATTGGAATATAGTGTTTTAGATTTTGAAGATGGTCAAGTACCACAAGTGACTGACCACTCTGCGTGCGCCAAGCTGAAAACCGAGTGTATCCCGGCTCAAGTAATTTACTGTCTCCCGGGAAAGGCTGGCTAAGCTCAAGCCGGTCTTCAACAGCACGAGCCATCAGTTCCCCCTGACGGCGACGTGACCAGTTAAGTCTCCTAGCTTCTCGGAATGCCTTATGCTCAGCTGACTGTTTCATACACTGATAGTGGAGGTCTTGCTCCGCAATAATTTTGGATAAACGCTTACGCCACCAGCCCACTAAGTCGAACTTGGTGTTTTGTAGCTGCATAAGACTTAAACGCTCACTACAGACTCCAACTTCTTGGTCCGTAAAATCATAATAAATTTCAGATCCAATACGCAACTGACATACAAGGAAACGTTCTAGTGGATCCTCAACTGGAGGCATTCGGCTCTTTGGATAAGCCGGTATTCCACAGGTGAGTACAAACATTATTCCTTGCTGGTACACATCACCGATTTTTCTACTTTCAAGGCAATGTGGTGAGTTAATCTCACAGTCAAGAAGCTGAGCCTGCTGCCCCGCATACCACGCGGCGGGCCGAAACTCTGGATTCAACAAAGTCTCAGTTGAGATTAGGAGCTCTCCATAGTTGGAGTCCTCATCAAGAATAGCATAAGTATCTGTATTTTTCTTATAGACACTGAAGTGGTAAGAAGACTGCGATCCCCAGTAAATTTCATCACCAGGGTACAGTGCATAATGATTCAGTATGAATGTAGTAGTCAAACTAATAAAATCACTAATGTGATTATGCCACCGCTCAGGTTCGACCTTCCTGTGCAAGAAGAAGTTCGACCAGGGTGTTTCAGGATATCCAAAGATATCTTTAGCAGCGTCCACAAATGAATATTTGGGTTTGCCGTCTTCCCCTACTGTGAAACGGATAGAATCTATTGGCGAGTCAATCTCTGATTGTAGCTCATTGTCAAATTCACCATCTTCACTCTCAAAGTTGGAGACGCATTGGAGGGAGGGCATCCCCTTGTATTCATTGTCATCTCCATACTCAGAGTCCAAGACATACTGGAGTGGGGGCATTCCATCCAAGTCTGATTCAAGTTCACCATCCTCGCCTTCCGGTTCGGAGTCTGTACACTGTGGCCAGAGGTCAGAGCTGTGTAAGTTGACCTTGGAATCTGACTCGAAGTCAAATTCGTCGTCCTCCTTGCACTCGGAATCAGAGACATATTGGAGCGGGGGCATCCCGTCCTGACTCCTCATCCTCAATATACTCCATAGGCGTTGAGGCTAACAATGGCGGCAGTGAGCTATTCTCACTCTCCGAACCAAGGGTAGGTTCTGGGGTAGGTGTCGCAAGACTGGTACAGCTTGCAGAATCGGAATTGGACAAGTCCTCAAACCCAAGTGTCTCATAGAACTCATCGCTGAACGGGCCAAAGTGTATCATATTCAAAGTAAGTTCTGTTGCCCCCTGTGTTGTATCCGCAAGCTGAGCAAGTAACTTCGATGACTTGTCAGTCAACGGAAATTGCATTCTGCGCGCAGATAAGCCTGGTGGTCCACTCGCACCTGATGTAACGCCTACAGCACGTTCATTGCCATTAGCGCCGATATTACATAATTAGTTCACTCTTATCCTCGTACCACATACTCGTTTCGGTCTATTTCTCTAATAGAATGAGATCTTGCTCATGGTCTGAGGCATTAAGAGTCAGGGCTCTTACACCTGAGCTTACCATATTATTCTGCAGGCAGTTACGTGCTAAGTGACCCGGCTGGCCGCACTTATAGCAGTTGCCATCAGATCCCTTGGAGGTAGAGCCTCCATTATGACTATATGGTCGATTATTCTGACCGGGATGCTTACCACCGTTACCAGGTCGACTCTGTTGGTGTCGGTTATCCTGGTTTCGGTTATGGTAGTTGTTGCGGTTGCAATCCGCACCATGGCTTGTCTGTGCAGTACTTGCTCCAGACTTTTCAACACTCCTCTGAGAAGGTTTAGATGAACCTGAATTAAAGTTACGGTCATTGCGTTGGTAAGTACGATTCTCCTTGAACTTAACAAAATTCTTAGATTTACGCTGACTGTTGTCACCGCCAGAACGCTGATAATTCTGGTAACTTGATTTCGAGCCCTTCTTTGGCGCCGAATTAGAGTTAATGTGATTTTCCAGATCAGCAAGTTCAATCAATTCAGCTTCACGAGCTATCTTTTTCCATGAATGAACGTCTTTGCTCAGCTTACTGCGCTGAAGCTCGTATCAGATATGACTGCTAAGTCCATCCCAAAGTTTTACAACCTTTTCACGTTCACTGATTTTGCCAACGAAATATAATGGACTTTTGAGCTCATGAATATATTCAGAAACTCTACGGCCATTCTGATAACAACGGCATAGCTTCCGGCGTTGTTGTTCGCGGTAGTCCAATGGGAAACAGTAGTTAAACAAGCCCTTGAAGGACTTGGACAAGGTCCATTTACTATGATTTTTCGCTACTTTCTGAATGAAAAATTTCAAAGCATTCCCTTCCAAGAAATTGGATATGTAAAAGACTTGTTCATCTTTCGGAATTCCCCTGGCTTGTACGCAGTGCACTGCATCATAAAGTGCTGGTACTCATCCGCATCAGGTTCTCCCTTATACGGAGAAGGGGAAATTGGTTTCACGTTGCGTTTCACCTTTTTGGATTTACCCTTCTTTGACTTACGCCGATTGGACCTAGTGGTCTTGGACTTGCGGCGGTTGTGCCGCCGGCCTCTCCTCGAGCTCCCAGAGCTTCCAGAGGAGGTATCTGAATCCGAGTCGGAGCTATCTCCGCTAGAGTCTGACGGTGGTGAGTCCTCACTGTCTGAACCCAAACTAGGAGTAGAAGGAGATGCATCCAATTCAGAATCAGAGTCTGTACTCTCATATTTACGAGAAGTTGATTTTAACCTCATTGTCTTTGCCAGAACATTATTGGTTGGCAGTCAGTCAGACGGCTGGCCAGAGACACCCCTACCGTGATGCGGAGAAGGTGTATTGGCCCTACCACTAACAACTTCCTTAATCCTTTTCTGGTACTTGGAGGAAATCAGTTTAAGCATCTCTTTCAATGCTTGCTTTGAAGAAATTTTATCTGATTTCTTAATTTCCTTCACAGGCTCATTATCTGACAAGCTCTCACTGTCTGAGTGAGCGGCCAATTTAGCCTTATGGCCTTTGCTTTCTGTGAGCCGTTTCTCCTCTTTTGGAGATTTTCTGATCCTTGTGATCAGACTCGGAAGAGGCTAAACTAGCCTTCCGAATGGCGTTCCAGCCATCAATTGCAGCTTTCTGCGCTGCAACGTTAAGCTCAGAGTCACTTATCTCGTTGTTATTGTCAATGAATTTCCCTTTGGCTACGTAGGAAGGACCCGGAGCCAGAGTAGGAGAGGAACGGCGTGGAGCTGTAGTTCTATTAACCATAGCGTTCGTCTTCTGCACAAGCTCACGTTGAGCAGGAGTGAGGGTGTTCTCAGCGGCACGAACAGTAGCAACCTGTTCCTTAGAAAGCTGAGTAGGCTTAAAAAATTCCTTCCTGAGCTTAAAATCCTTAAGATTTTCAAGGCTTCCGGCTCGATGGGGGTAAACTACCGTCGTCCAAGGCGCATGTGCGCCATTGTCATCAGATGAATCACTAGATATGGATCCAAACACAAATTTAGGATTTTTATTCAAACCTGTATCTTTAAGTTTAACAACTTTATTAACAGAGTCAGCCTCGTAATGAGAGCTGAACTTGGAGGCGCTAGCGTCCACTACAGGAGCGCTGAGCATGATAGAGCTGGGGGCCTTGGGCACACCAGACCCTGGGCCACCCCCCACTGAGTTCACAGCGGCGAGTGACCCCGTAGCGATCCCCCCAGCCGGAGCTGGAGTTGCTACGGAGCGACTTAAGGCCTCAGCCTGCGCGGCTGTGGAGATGTTAGTATCCGCAGCAATGGACTTATCTTTTGGGTCCGGTTTAGTCACACCGCCATTACCAGAGCGCATGTTGTACTGGTTTTGTGTTTGAGGGATTTGATTGTTGGGTTGTTTGGGAGCCATTTGTGAGGTTCCTGGTTGTAGTGAAAAAAAAACACAGAGAGATAGAGAGAGAGAGAAAGCAGAGAGTAGGTCGAAGTCGGAATTGCCCAGGAGATCAAGCTGAGAGATATCCGGAAGCATTGACCAGAGAAAAGTTTTTGTTAGAGTTTTTGTAGTCGCTGGTATGTCAAAAATATGTGACGGTAGTCACACGAAGAGATACTCGGAATGACAGGGATAGTGCTGGATTCAAAGTAAACTAATCTCTATCTATGTACAATTGAGTCTTATATAGGGTGGAAGGATCGGTCCGGCGGGGATTGATCTGTGCTGTTACATGGGCTTTGCATAATTGAGTGAACATCACGATTTTTTTTCTTTTTTCGGTCTGGCCGGAAAATGATTTCCATATCCGCATTTGAGGTGTGATGTGACTGCAATCTCATTTCGTCGTATCGACGCCTCGCATATACAATGATCTCAAATGCTGGTACACCTATGAACATATCACCATCTGAGACTGCACTACTCGAGCTCACTGTTCTGTTGGCCCAGTTGAAGCTGAAAAGGCTAGGATCCACCTGAAGTTGCACAGGCTCGCAGCCTCGCTCATAAGTACACAATGTTGAAATGGGTTGCATCCCTGTATTGACTGTTGTTCAAATTTATGAAGCCGTATTCATTGGCTGCCCATGAGGGTTCAAACGTGCATATCTCTTCCTTGGCTATTGTAGAGAACTACCTTTAACCCAAGCTTTAACCTTGGCCTAGAGGCACAATGGCAGAACATGCTAGGATGCTGGAAAGCGTGTATTTGTATATCTAACAATAGTAGAGCGTACACGTAGACAACAGCTGCGAGGTACAGGCAAAGCTCATGTAACACTAGAGCAAATAAATCGCAGTAGTATCACACGAAGTGGGGGATTTTAGAGAGGTGCGAGAGAACCGTTGTAACTTGGGGTTTTGATTCTGTAGAACCTATTGTACTTAGAATAAACTACTGACTTATATACCTATCGAAGTCATATTACTATAAGTAGATAATTAGCTAATTCTATCAGGTAAACGAGGAACAGATAAGGAAGTGTTGAGCGCCTAAGTCACGATACCGTTACAGCTCAGTTGTAGAACAAAGAGATTGTCACATCACACCCTAAATGCGGATACGGAAATCATTTTCCGGCCGGACCGAAAAGAAAAAAAATTGTGATGTTCACTCAATTATGCCAATCCCAGTAATTTACATATCAAAATTTTCATTCTGCACATGCAATAAGTATTTAATGTCTTAATGTCCAAAAGAGAAATGACTGAGCTACAATATCAATAAACTTAGACAACCATACAAACCCATCACATATCCCCAACCAGTTCAGTCACCCACTTTTTTAGTCTAATGAGCTTACACTTTTGTTACTAGTGATCCCCTTTGGGGCTCTTTGGACGTAGCTTGCGTATCATGAAAATACGTAGATATTTATGATTTATCAGAGAAAGAAATAACAAAATTTAGGGTGTTGTTGTTGCTGACTTTACATATACCTACGTGATAGTTGTTGCTTCGAAATTGGTGAAAAACTAACTGATGGGCATGAACTGTACCTCTGGACTGAGTCTCCACCATGCCAAGGTAACAAACACCATCTTTATCTATGGCGTAAACATATGTCGGCTGGAAGGAAACATTACTGTATAACTATGACCATATGCTTGCGGGGGTCAAGGCGTTACGCATGGTTTTTGCATGGTTTTTGTTGAGCATCATGCTCAAGATCCATCGTTATGCATTACGCATAGCGCCATATGCGCAAATGAATAGGCGGGCCGGAGGCCCGCTGCAAAAATTTGTGATGTTTCAAGAAATATCAAGCTCGGACCCTCCTGTTACTACACGTTATGGATTGCAAAATCCCTTATGCTCAGGGGGTCCTGTTACGCGTTACAGGAGCATCCGGTTGTAATTATACAGTATGTGACATATTACTTTCACCTGTGAAGATGAATACAATATGTGAACATGGGAAGACAAAGATAATGAAGAATGCACGCGCGCTTACTTCAAAGACATATACCATCAGATGGACATGGGAACTCAGAACAGAAATAAATGAGAGTGCAAGGAACATAGCAAGCTACGTCACATTGACCTGACTAAAAAGACCCAGAATCCTGGGCTTATCCTTTGGGCCAGGTCATGACCTACTGTCCAGGTCAAGACCTAGGTCAGGTTGGTCTAGGACATGGCCAAGGGTAGGGTAGGGGATGGTGTACCAGGGGTGGGGGAGTGTGAGGGGGGAATGGGAGACCTGATGTGAGGGGAGGAAGACCAAAGGCAGGTAGGCAGGTAGGTGACCTAGGGTTGACTAGGGTATGCTTTGTGATGGGTAGGGGATGGGTAGGGGAGTGTAGTAGAGTGTCTGGGAGGGGTAAGGGAGTGTCTGGAAGAGATAGAGAAGTGTGTGTGAGTGTAGGAGGAGGGATACCAAAGAACAGGATGACCAGGAAAGGGAGGACAGGTGCTTGGGATGATAAGGGAGGCTGTGTTAATGGATACCTGGGGAGAGGGGCAGTGGAATGATTTAGATCCTGTGGGAGAGATCAAAACAATCCTTAAAGGGATTGGGGAATTGTTTCTGAGGGTGGCTGCAACATGGCAGGGGGTCTTATAGGGCACCCTTAGGGATGTGGAGTAGGCAGAGCAGGAGGGTTAGAACCACTTGCTCTGGGCAACTTGGTTTTGACCTGAGTGAACTTGGTCTTGACCTAGATCAGGTTGGTCTTGACCTAGGTCAACTTGGTCAAGAATCAACACAGTTGTACGTTTGAGCATCACATGACCTTACGGGACTTTATATAAAGTCCCGCAATTTTGTTTCACTTCCCCATTCCTCCCAGGTAAGTTCTATCCCTACAAACATGAATGTACTTATTTCTTCACCCAGCAATGCTCTGATGCCGCTGAATCCAAGTAGATTCTGGGTTGGCGTTGATAGCTGGGTACATCACTATTGCATACAGTGCATTTGACGAGGCTAGCTACAAGGGAACATGTAACAGGTATGTTGCTATCTACACTAATGTTCTCCCCTGACTGACATTCAATGTCTAGAATGGAAGTGCCATATCTGTTGGGTACAGTATCAGGGGATTGCATTGTGATAGGTGTAGTAGTATCAAACATACCCGGCTTGGTGTCAGTGAGGTTAGCGTATAGCTCAGTGGGACTGGGATCAGTTCTGATGTAGACATTGGAAGCCGTGGTAGGTGGAATTGTTGAGGGCACTGGAGTTGGAGTTGTTGTGATTGATGTGGCACTTGTGCCAGGGGCATTGGTCTTGTTATACCTCCAGCCTTTTGGTCCTTTTCCTTCAGCACCGCCTCCCTTCTTCCAGCACATCTCAATTGTGTGACCGAGTTTTCCGCACACTGGATTTGAGCAGATTGGGCGTGTTCCTGATTGGGTTTGGCTGCGGCATGAACTGCGTTTGCTCTAGTAGCCATTAAGGCCTTGACTTTTGTCTGCTCATTTTCCTCCTCCTCCTGACGCCTCTTCTTATTCAGCCAGAAAGCTTCAAGATGAGTGAAGGCATTGGCGCTAGATGTTCCGGGTGTGTGCAACGTTGTGAAATCCCAAGACTTGGGAAAGGAGTTGAGAAGGATGGTTTGAAACTGGGAATCAGAGATGCTAGACCCAAGGTCTCTAGTGTCCTTGACAAGGCGGTGCAGCTTTTTGGCATGCACCTCGTAATCTGTTTCCTCTCCCATCTTCTCACCACGTAGGTGGTCTTCAGCAATCATCATAAGCTGGACAGTCTTGGAGCCAAGCTCCTTACTGAGATAAAACCATATCTTTGCTGCAGAGTCATTGTTGCCTATTCCCAATCTGACAGGGTCTTTGGTATTGTTGACAATCACACTGGCAACCCAGCGATTGCATCGTGAGTATGCCACTCTTTGTATGAAGGAGTTGGGCTGGTGAGTGGAGTGCTTTGGGTTTGGGGGTAAATGGGAGTGATGTAGGCAGCGGAGAGGTTGGTATTTGGTGGGCATAGGATTGCTCCTCTGAGATATCCACCTAGTCCTCTTGCTCCAACCGCAAGTTCAACTTGGCGTTTGAAAGGAATCCAATTCTTTTGCCCCATCAGTCATTCATCATCTCTGAACATTGGTGGATTTGGCAAGTTGCCGCTTGACATTTCTCTCTAGACAATATTTGGGTGTTTACGTGTAGGTATGCAAAAGGTGCTATAAAACAAACTAACAAAAAACACTACTGCACCTAACCAGACTATTGATATGTAAGGGAGCAAGGGTGGGTTGTCAGAGATTCCCCAAGGGAAAGTCTTATAATATCAGATGTACACACATGACTGCTCCAGGTTCAAGACTGTAGTGCTAACGTGAATAACTAAGCTTAGACAACTCTTAGAACTAAGTTGAGAGAAACCTAGTTGGGTGTACAAGTGTATGAGGGAACCAGATGTGTATGTCCAAATCAATTAACCAAAACCAAAACCAATACAACAAAACTAAGATTCTCCTAGGCAAACTCTGGCTCTAGCTAGAATAGTAATCTTGAGGTTTGTCAACAACCCTAGGCAAACTCTGGCACTAGCTGCTGTGACGCCGTAAAGTCCTCAACCAAACTCTGGGCCAAGCTACAATATTGTGAGTGAACTTAATCACTAGGAACTTGTACCACAATCTTAGTGGCTTGTCTAACTTCGTGAAGACATCAACTAAGGAACCCTCACTCTGGAGCTAAATAATCCCTTACTAGAAACCGTCCCCTCTAAGGAAGTGACTAGATTTGAGTTGATCTAAAGTTCGAGGGAACTCTACACACTTAAATTTGATCAAGATATAAATGGGCTTTGTGAAGCACGTGAAGTTTATTACTTTCTTAAGGTAACCAAGTCAGGAGGCGTCACGCTACTGATCCGTGGGGGCGTTCTACAGAGCACTGGCCTTAGCAGTCAAGTTGAGGGCAAGAAACTTGTCTTATTGAATAAATATGTCTGGCTTATATACTGAGTAGAGAGAGTTTAATACAAAAAATAGATGAAACAGATACAGAGAGAGACAGAAAGAGAGTAGAACAGAGGAATCTGGCTCAGAAAGGAAACTCCAGCCTATGTATATGGTACACACAATAAAGAAATAGTCCATTCTTGGGTATTTATCAGAGGTAAAATATGATTTCGTGAGGATTAACATAGTTTTAAAGTGTTTTGATCTGAGCAAGGTTTCTCCAATTACTCCACAATTCTCTGGGTCAGGAGTACCTTTACACTGCATGATCACTTGCTGCCCGGCTTCCCTTGGGTGAGTTTCATTCTATTCCTCGGATAGTTCTGTCCATCCTGAGTGTAATTAACATTCTCTTGAGAAGGCCTGTTGTCTAGCTTTCCAATGACACACTTATGGTAGCCTCAAGCAACGGTGCTGAGTATGTACAAGTGATTCCCGATAGTCAGCTTTAACAGATAAGACCTCCTGTGTATGATTTCTAAGATCAAATGTTTGATTTGCCAAGGCTATTCCGGTGCATAGCTTTCCGTGGAATTGCTAAGCATGTTTCTACTGCTTCATCAGGAAAAGCTGTTTTTGCATAGGTGACCCCAGAGTGGCCTAAAGCAAACTAGATGACCTATGATCCTATGGTGTCCTAGGAATTTGGGCTCGTCCTTGCCAGTCCAAGGCTCTTGAGATTCCCTAGGGTATCCTAGGCAAGCCCAGGGTTTGCCCAGGCTTGCCCAGGTGTTCCCCAGGAGCACCTGGCAAACCTGGGAAACCTAGGCTTGCCTAGGGAATCCTCAAGAGCCTTGAATGGCAAAGGGAGACCCAAATTCCTAGGATGCACATAGGATTCATAGGTCACCTAGTTTGCTTTAGGCCACTCTGGGTCACCTAGGCAAAAAAGGCTTTTCCCATATCCTTGTTCATTTGTTTGTACATTCCCTTGTTTGCTTGGTTTGCTTGTCCTGCCAATGCTCATATTTCGATGTTTTTTAACCATTTGTTTCTGACATATGTAGATTTGTACGTCTATCTGTCCTCCATTCACGTGTGTTGGTGTGATATACATCCATGTCCATATCCCTATCCCTATATCTCCATTCCACCTTATATTACCCTTGACTCGATAGTCAAGGTTGTTGAGCAGTGGACCAGATGGAGGGGGAAGCATGAAGCTAAAAGACAAAGATAAAATATAAATCTTAGTGGTGGTAGGACACTATAAACTATACCTAAAAGACAAAGATAAATATATACTATCAAAGTATATCAGTATGAAGTAAGGTAAAGTCTAAATAAGAGAATACTCACATCTTAGTGGTGGTAGGACACTAAGATGTGGCGATGAGTACCGGGATCCAGTGGATCCAAGTTAAAGTTTGGCATGGATTCCCACAGATTAAACCTGGGGGCCGTTGAGAGCTGGCATGTCCATCCTTACCCTGAGCATTTACATCAGCTTTGTTCTCGAGGAGAAGCTGGATAATATCCTTGTTTCCTTGCAAGGATGCTGCCAGGAGTGTATTACCATATGGTCCCCTTGTGTATTTACATCTGCTATGTGGTTCAAAGAAGTGGAACAATATCCTTGTCTCCCTGGAAGATAGCTGCTTGGAGTGCATTCCGATACTGTCCCCCTTGGGCATTTACATCAGCTTTGTGCTCCAGAAGAAGCTGGACAACAGCCTTCTTTTTGCCACCAATCAGGAGACAAGCAAACTGCCTGTAGTGCACTCCCATACTGTCCCCCTTGGGCATTTACATCAGCATTGTACTGCAGAAGAAGTTGAACAATATCCTTGTTTCCTTGAAAGGAAGCTGCCTGGAGTGCATTCCCATACTGTCCTCCTTGGGCATTTACATCAGCATTGTGCTCCAGAAGAAGTTGGACAATATCCTTGTTTCCCTGAAAGGAAGCTGCCTGGAGTGCATTCCCATACTGTCCTCCTTGGGCATTTACATCAGCATTGTGCCCCAGAAGAAGCTGGACAACAACCTTCTTTTTGCTGCCAGCTAGAAGACAAGCAAACTGCCTGGAGTGGATGCCCATGCTTGCCCCCTTGGACATTTACATCAGCTTTGTGCTCAAGAAGAAGCTGGACAATATCCTTCTTTTCTTTACTGATAGCAGCCAGGAGTGCATTCCCATACTGTCCCCCTTTGGCATTTACATCAGCATTGTATTCCAAAAGAAGCTGGACAATATCCTTGTTTCCCTGAAAGGAAGCTGCCTGGAGTGCATTCCCATATTTTCCTCCTTGGGCATTTACATCTGCATTGTACTGCAGAAGAAGCTGGACAATATCCTTTTTTCCTTCACTGGTAGCAGCCAGGAGTGCATTCCATGATGCCCCCCTTGTGCATTTACCTCGACATTGTGCTCCAGAAGAAGCTGGACAATATCCTTTTTTCCTTCGCTGATAGCAACCAGGAGCGCATTCTCATGGTGCCCTCCCTCATATTTATCTCAGCATTGTGCCCAGAAGAAGCTGAATGATATCCCTATTTCCTTTACTGATTGCTTCCAGGAGGCATTCCCATACTGTCCCCCATGGGCCTTTACATCAGCTTTGTGCTCCAATAGAAGCTGGACAATGTCTTTGGATCCCCTACTAATAGCAGCTAGTAGTCCATTCCCATTTACATCTCCATCATGCTCAAGAAGAAGTTGAATGATATCTTTGTTCCCTATTCTGATAGCTGCCACTAGTGCATTCTCATACTTGCCCCCTTGGACCCTTGCATCTGCTTTGTGGTCAAGAAGAAGCTGGACAATATCCTTGTTTGCTCCACTAATAGCTGCCTGGAGTGCATTCCCATACTCGCCCCCTTTGGCATTTACATTTGCCTTGCGCTCCAGAAGAAGCTTCACAATGTCATTCTTTCCCCTCTGAGAAGCAACATGGAGCGCACTCACATATGGGCCCCCTTGAACATACTTGCCCCCTTGGCCATTTACATCAGCATTGTAATCCAGAAGAAGCCTGACTATATCCCTGTGTCCACCCCAGGAAGCTGCCAAGAGTGCAGTCCCATGGTGGCCCCCTTGAGCATTTACATATGCATTATGCTGTAGAAGGAGCTGGACAATATCTCTGTGTCCTCTCCAGCAAGCTACCTGCAGTGCATTCCCATATACTCCCCCTTGGCAATCTACATCAGCCATATTTTCCCACCAGTAAATGCTCAGCAATGCTATGCATATTCAAACTAGCCATGTAGTAAATTTGGCTTTGTATTTGACTTGTGTCCAAAGTTGGTTGATAGGTTCTGCTGAAATAGTCTTGGTTTGGAACATGAATTCTAATCCAATTCACATATGTGAGTTGATTGCTGTCTTTCAACAGCGATATGGCAAGGTCCTTGGCAGGTTTGTGGCCAAGGACTTTATCATCTAGCCTTTGCATATGTGATGGCCAATGTGTGCAGCATATAATCCTAGAGG
>JADNRY010000784.1:0-26764 GCA_015501585.1 Rhodocollybia butyracea
GCTTTCATTGCTCGTCGTCATTATACGCAACTTCAGCTCAGAAATCAACAAATGGGAAGAATTCGCGTACTTCGCCCAACCTCTTGAGCTTCACGCTTGATACACGGATTTCTGGTAGAAATCCAATGAATAACATGGCGAGGGACACGAGTCGGTGGATGCGCTGTGCAAAGATGTCTATAGACACGTAAGTCTCTCCATTATTCCATCAAATCTCTCTGCTTAATCCTCTCAGCTCGACGCCAACAAGCGGAAATCATTCGATTAACAGATGCGTTGAAAAAGGCAGAGGATTCACGACGAGAGGTGATTCATTTCTACCACTTCCAATTCCCAAAGCTCAACCATCCTTCTTTTCAGCTGACAAAGAACTCACGAAACGATCGCCAATCGCCAAACAATTCAGTCATCTTCTACAAAGCAGAAGAGTCTCGGCGCGAGGTCGAGGAAGCCGCAAAGATGTTAAATCCAACGAGATTACATGAAATCTCAGCTAGACCGGTTCAAGAGAATCTGCGCTCTTGAAGGAGGAATACACCGAACAAAGTCGGAATCGAAGGTGGAGCTTGATAATGTCATAACCAACGCAAAGCAGAAGCCGATGCGGCGAAGGAAGAAAGAGATCGAGCAGTGAAGATCCTGCACCAGGCGCAGCTGGAGATAGCAGAGACGAAGCGAAACTGTGAAAAGGGCGAAGTCATGTGCGTTACCCTCCTCTACATGATCATAGCTCGAACCTAATCCTTCTATAGATTCCCATCTGCGAGCGAAATCACCAGTGGAAAGACAAGCAAAGAACTGGCAGACGATTTTTCTCAAGGCCGAGGAAGAACGCCGGGAACTCGCTACCAAGGTCGAAGAACTACACGGACGTGAGCGTCTTCTCTCATCCAAATCCAAAATCTAAAAGCGGAAAATCAGGTCGAGGATACCCAAATCTGAGGAACTCAACAAAGATGATGAGCCCCAGTTACACCGCTTACTCCGACCTCGACTTCCGACATGCGCATGACGATAGCATGGATGGTAGCGATAGTGCTACTCCACCAGATTCACCAGTTCAACGAACACAGAAGAAAATACACGTCGTGTCCACTTCCAACGCTGCACGTGCTCGCCAGTACGTCCAAACGCCTGGTGCTGATTCATCCTCTGTCCACTCGATACTCTCACACCCAAGGCAGCCAAACCGCATAAAAACCAAAGGCTTCGCTGCTACTGCATCGACATCAAAGGACGCTGGTCCTAGTGCGAGATTGCAGAAGCCATTCCATTCACATTTACCTCGGGTGTGCAAGTGGCAGTGGCAGTGGAAACCTGCGATCTCGGAAAACGCGAGAACAGCAGGTGGTACATCATCCAGTGCGCCAGGTCATCGAAGGGCGGGCTGATCAAGACGATGATCAGGAAGAAGACCAAGAAGAGTAGAAGCTTTTACACAACGACGACGAGGCAGAACCCGCAGCCCAATCACAGCTTCCTCGTCATCAAGGTCAAATGCTGCGCCTCGCAGCGTCAGCGTACGCGCCTCCTTCGCCGTGTCAGTGAACACCGGTTCGTTATCCGTCCTGATTCCGGTGTGAAGCAGGAGGATGGGGAGGGCGAAGGTTTGATAGTAATACCAGTTACGTCTTCTTTGCGAGCGGGGGAAAAGGAAGCAGCGGCTGTGGATCATCGGTCGATGGATGAATACTTGGAAACGTGGAGGAGGAACGAGACACAGCAGCGGTCGCAGAGTGCTTGGGATCTCTTTAATGATCATCACGATCAAGGGGATGATCATTCTGCTGTGACGGAGAAATAGAAATTAGATCGAGAGGGCGGGTTGGAGCCGCTCATGGGGAGAGCTCGGGTGAGCGGGAAAGAGGGAGGAGGGTCGCGAAAGGTGTGGAGAGGTATGCATCGCCCTCGCGGTCGAGGTTACGAAGGAAGTCTACGCAGAGGCGACGAACTATGTCGAGGAAGAGGAAGACGGATGACCCTCGTGAGTCGGATGAAGTCGAGATGGTGCAGAGGAACATGGGAACCCCGACCCAATGTCGTAGTATCCAGCCATCAAACCCGACTCCCTACGTCCCGACGGAAACCAGCACCGGAGGAACGACCTCCTCTGTCGATGCACATGCTGTACCAACACCACACCACCAATATCAAAAACGCCCAAAACACCCAAAACACGAGAGAGCCCCGTCCGACCCCGACTCGCGGTCTTCCGCGAATCGACGTCCTCTGAAGACGAGCTGATGATCACTGCGATGGTGTAGGTGGTGTGGGCGTCGATGCGTCGCCGCGGACACCGTTAGCGTCTAAGAAGCGGGTGCATACACCTGTTATGGCTGGTGCGTCTGCGTCGGCGAATGCGGCTGAGGGAGCGAAGAGGAGACGGAAGCGTAGTGGGAGTGGTAGTTTTTTTTCTGTTGTTGTTCGACGCAGCGATACATTTATCGTCTTTTCTCGTCCTTCTGTACCTTCGACTGAACCACCTCCTACGATACGTTCGCGCTGTGTTCCAATTTCGTGCGATACGTTACCCTTCAACTCCTCATTCTTTCTTCTGTCTCTCCGAGTTTACGTTCCCTCAGTGTCGTCATTTGCTTCCTGCATTGTCGTGGCATTTTCCTGGATGTTGTATCACTTTGTTCATCCATTCTCCTGTTCAATAGGATTCAGCATTTCGTTATTTCTACCATGTATTTCTATACTACCCAGTGCCTCAGTTCTGTTTAAATCTCAGTGCTTGTTAGTACACATATGCAAGGGTCCATATTTCATCCAGCTACTTAGGCACTGGAGGAAGACAATCAGTCTAAGGATTATTCTAGAGACTACATTCTTGTAACAAGTTCTTCGGCGCACAAGAATGTACAAAAAACAAAACAAAAAATCTATCTAATCAATAAGAATCAGTCAGAAGGCCATGTCGGTATTCTGTGTTTGAATTTTCTGTTGGCTGCGAAGAGATCAAGGTATAAGGGTACCCGAATATGAGCTGGTATAGGGAAGCAAGCAGTGGATGGTCGGGGAATCTTCTTCGAGTGATAAGAATGAGGCAACTGCTCAGGCATGATGTTGTAGGTGTCATCATCATTACAGTTTGCACCTATGACCTGGAAAGCAGAATATTGAGCGGACTAGTTAAGGATTTCAACACAAAATAAAACATGCCTCCTGCTGCAACCAACGGAGTGTTGATAGGGGTACAACTGCCTTGCTCTCAACCTCCTCATTCTCCAGAAAGCTATACTCTGTGGGAGTACTGTGACCGCAGCATCGATATAGTAGGCGGTCTTGTCTTCAGGTAATTCAACAGGATCTCTCCTGCTTCTGGATCAGGTAGTCGGTGATGTCGGAGATATAAAGCCGAGCTTTGAGTCTTCGCTCAGCTTCAAAACCAGACACTGAGCGAAACAGTCTGTCGAGTTCAGCCAGCTCAGACGGTGTTTTGAGCAAGGAAGAAAGGGGTGGGTCATGGCTCTTCCAGTAAATGCGCATGCTGCTGGCCTTCACAATGTGACTGCGGTAGATATTTTTGACAGTCGGGGCATAGAGGAAGACACGTCGCCGGAGGAGATTCTGTTCGTCCCGGAGGAGATTCTGTTCGTCCCGGAGGAGATTCTGTTCGTCCGGAGAAGATTCTGTTCGGCCTGAAGTTTGTTGAAGTCGCGACGTAAGTCTGCAACGGCTGTAGTGAGATCTACCATGGACGAAATGTGGTGACCTCCTGGCCTCCTGGCTAGCCGTCTTGTAGTTAGTGAAGAAAAGTCCTTCAACAAAAAGGGTAGTTGACTTAAATAAGTAAAGTATGCCGACACCATTAGATTAGATTATTAATACTAATCAGTAGTTAGATGCATACATCCATAAAAATTGTGTACTCGGAGTCTTGCATGGATTCCATATATTCAAAGTCTTCCCAAAGTTGTATAACTTTAAAATATTCAGGTGCTGGATGAATCTTCTTGTTGGATGTAAGGATCATCATGGAAAGAATGTTAAAAAACTAACTTTCATCCAAGCTAACATTGTCTTCAGTGACGCTCTCCCAAAGTAGCAGATGCAGTCTGGAATAATGGCACTTTGAATTAAAGGCAACAGTTCCGCAGAAGGAGGCAATGAAACAATGAAGTCTGGAAGCCGGTCTAGAGGGTGCCTTGGTGGATAGTAGATAAAGGATGAAGTTCCACTCTCCAATGAAAAAGACATACCGTAAAATATCCCATTGATGCCCACAAGAAAGAAATCTCAGTATGGAACGAGTCAGATCCATGCGATGGTGTACACCACCAATGTAGAAATTTTGGGAACGCTTTGAGTCACGTAAAAAATCATAAAAAGATGCATGGTGGGTGGAAATCTTCTCCTGCAAGGGCCAATGCTCCTCTTTTGAAAGTTCCAATGGCACATTAAATATTGAATGAAGGCTGCGCAGAAATAAACGTGTATCCCCAATTTCCAGTTTAAGCAGTTTATCAAGCTCATCCGGAGAGAAATCAAAGTTTA
The DNA here is from genome assembly GCA_015501585.1 of Rhodocollybia butyracea. NCBI lineage: Eukaryota > Fungi > Basidiomycota > Agaricomycetes > Agaricales > Omphalotaceae > Rhodocollybia > Rhodocollybia butyracea. The sequence continues at coordinate 4,501 of JADNRY010000784.1, forward strand.
CAAGAGCACATAGTACTTGGATTAGTTTGGGCGCTTGCAATGGGAACAGTGGAAAGGATGCTGATGTAAAGCTGGTCAAGCATATCAAATGGTGATTCAGATCCAATTTGGTCTTGCATCACAATAGCCAGACGTTCTGTTGGACGATAATATTGGTCATCAATGAACTTTATGATGGTGGATGCATAGATAAAATAGCCAGATGACTTCTGCACAAGTTTATGCAAGACTTCGGGAAATGGCCATGGGAGAGGGACTGTGGCCATAGTCTGACGGTGCTCATGATGAATTCGAGAAAATTCATCAAGGAAATATGTTCGGATATCATCAAACGACTGCTCTACATTGAATGGTTTGTAGATACCATGATAGACTGATGATGATTCAAACAGCTCGCGAATATGGGCTTCTGGTCTGCTGGAAATAATGAATCGAAGGGGAAGGGGATGTTCTGCGAAGCAGTTTCTGATTGCGCGCAATATTTCCAGGTGAAAATCTTGACCCTCGCACTCATCGAGACCGTCAATGAGTATCGTCAGAGGGCTTTGTCTGGGTGCATACGACAAGGCTCAGAAATCAGCTTTTGCAGCTGAGTCTCGATGGACCTCGCGAGAATAGATGGATCAGCTTCCACCACTTGGGATATTGGACCTTTCAGCCAAGGAACACTAATTGCAAGCTGATAAGCGATGGTTACAAATAAAACTTTTGCATTGCCGCGCGTAAGATGGCCTCGTTTGAAAAAGAAGCAACCTCCGAGCCAGCCAGCACTCTGCAGTTGGCGAGAGAGAGTTCGCATGATAGCGGACTTCCCTGCACCCGCAGGCCCAAATAACCATAGAATACTGCTACTAGTAGGGTCTTTTTCCAGCGACCATTTCTGCAGATCTTTGAGCATTTTCGTACGCGTTTCGGGATGGCATCTTGGCTGGGGGAAGCTCTCCACTGAGTCGTGAAGGCCTTCCAATGCTGCAACGCTATGTAGTTTATCGATTCCTGCGTTTGCTGTTCAATCCTGCTAGAGAAAGTGTGATCGTTCAGCGTACCTTTTTCGCCTTGGCGAGTATGGCTCACGAATGTGCAGTCATTGATAGTGGTTGTAGATTGTTCATAGTTGGGAGGTAAGTATCCATCTGAACGCTCTGAATACTTGGATGAACTTTCTGTAGGCTTCGCAAGGATATGAAAAGGGGCATGAGAAGTCAGTCGTCCCTGTGGCCGGGCGGAGACACCTAGAATCTCATTAGTACATATGTATGGAACACTGATATAGCATGAGAAGCGTACTATATGGCGTGTACCGAGCACCTCTTCGGACTCCCGATGTCTGTGCAAAGTTGGACGAACTAGATAAACTAGTTTTCTCGATATCTGGCATGTCACCAGCCACGGCATAGAACTTTCCGTGAATAATCTGGAAGTCACGACTGTTTTCAAAGAAAGACATGGATCGAGAGAGAGAGAAGATCGGAATAGAGGGAACGCACGACCATGCTTCAGACTGGCAGTACTTCGGGTTATCCTAATTACAGCATGCTACAGCTATTCCTGTAGCAAAGATTTTGGGGACTCACAGGAATGAGGTGGACACGAGGCGCAGAATAGCTATATGTAGATCAATGTAAGGTTTGAATGGCCGAACCGTACGATGATAGATATCAATCCCGACAAGCCAGGATAGATACAGTGCGCATTGAAGGTGTGGATGCCAAGAGATGACAAGTATATAGACCTGGAAATAAGAACACCAAGACGTCGCGTCGCGTTTATGATGCATGTGTGATGCATAAGGCCACAGCGCTGAGTATTGAATATTGAGTACCCATTGAAAGCAGGATGTTCAGCTGCCTTGTTATCTCAAAGGCTTGAGCGGATCGGACTTGGAAATGATTGAGAAGAAACAAGGATTCATATATTCATGGAGCACCAGGGAGCACCAGACTGATTCCTTATAAGTAGTGCAATGGCATGATTGTATTTGGGGCAGCTAATCGTGGAGTGTTGAGAGTAGATAAAAGAGTAAGCGCATGTCTGTACTTGAAGACAAGATAAACACATGTTGCTTGTTCCATGAATTGAGGTCCGAGGAAGCCGAGTCCAAATTTGGTCGTGTCACGGCTGCATTAGCGCCCAAAAACACGGTCAGAGCTGTATCCACCTGTTAAATCCCAGTGAAAAGCCGCACTGGGCTGATCTGGCATATCTGAGCCAATCCGTGTCTATCTGTGCGCAGCTGGCCAAATGGAGGGCGATTTCTTTTTCAATTCAATCCGGAATCTATTGGTGGAAAGTCTATTCAAAACAGCCTCCAAGTTTGAGTTTGCAACTCAAGTCAACTGAACACGCAGCCAGCACGCAGCCATACTTTGAGTTTGGCGCTCGGACTTCAAACATTTTTTTTCTTTGTCGCGGCAGAGCGGCTTTACATGTGACATGATAAAGTTGAAAAGTTTTTTACATCGCTCTTTCGTTCGCTCTTTCTCTTCCTGTTTACCATCATCTTCAGGTTGTCTGTTCTCAAGATGTATTATTCAACAACTCCTCAACCCTCTTTGGACTGTATCGACTTAAGAACGGATTCATTGAGCTCGGTCATTCCTAAGGTGAGCTATCTCAGCCTTTTCTTCAACGAATAGTTTATTGACCTATTTTTTTTATTAGCCTTGTTGGCCTGTTGACGTCGTTTTACGCTAGTATACCGTAGTGTGCCACGCCCTAGTGCTTTCATTGATTCCTTCCCAAGGTGAGCTATGTCAAGTTTTTTTTGAGCTCGTTAATTGACCAATCTTTCTACTTCTCGTGCTTGGGAAAGGTGGCCTCGTTTTTAAATATCCATATCAATACTTTACCACACTGCGCTCTGTTACATACAAGTGCTTCTCAGTAGTCAGTAGTCAGTTCAATGTATATATAGTTTGTATGTAGTATTAGAGTAGTTTATAATGCAATCTAATTTGCTCAGACCATCCCGGACCATACCATCCAATCACAGTTTTGAATAATGGACCTAGTTCTGAAGTGAAGGACAGAAGAACCCAGATGACTATAGTTCACCGTGGTTGAACACAGATTATCCCAGAGGAACTCAGTTATATACAAAACTGATTTTCATTCCCTGTGCAGTTCTTGTCAGATAAACCCAGACAAGAACATACTGTATGGCATATATCTGTAAATTTCTGGAAAACAGTTGATCTCGGTTGATCACCGTTAGATCACAGCTCCCAACATATCATCTCGGCCCTTCCCAGTGCGGGTTTTCACTGGGGTTAAATGTTTGTCTTGTTCCCTCAGAAGTCTCAACGTCCCCCAGTCAACTCTCGCATTTTCCCCTTCTTATTTTCTCATGCTTCGCAACTCAGAATGAGACTATCCTCATTCCCGTCGTGACCACAACGACCAGACCGAAGTATCCAAAAGAACATCTTCAACGGAATGAAGCCTCTGCCAGCTACAGATGCGAAGAGAGCTGCTATGGATACAGCCAAGAGTGTGAACAAAGAAGAGTGATAAGACAGAAATGACAAATACCGCAGAAACCGCCTTGGTCGAGATCACCTCTCTCACCTCATTCTCGTTCCCACTCCCGCTCTGCTCCACCTCTGGTTCAGAATTCTCAGTAAACAAGGCTAGACAAAATGTCTCTTCCGATCTTTTGGCAGCAGAAACCAACACTGTGCAAAGTGTAGATGGGGAGAATAACGTTGTTGAAGTATAACGAACCGCCGGAAGCGCAGAGACCAGTGTTAAGATGGTGGGTGAAGAAAGACTCGGTGAGTTTGTGGTGCTGTTGGAATTTGTACTACTTTACTGAGTCGAGGCAATTGCAGAAAGACTACATATCCAACAATAAAGCGCACATCTCATCAGAAGAGACTGTCTCTTGCAGATATTCCTATGGAGTATCCCTCATGTTCCAAGCAACATGTTGTAATACAATGTAGCACAATTGACTTGCCTTTTTTACCGTCATCACCCTCACCGTCTTTTCCTACTTTTTTTTTGCCCTGTTTGGTCTCATGCATCGAGTTGATTTCCAGTTGGAAATATATTCGCAGTTCTCCATTCCAATAGGTGTAAGGAATGTGTTCATGGTGACGGGATCGATCCTGATTGACCGAGTGATAACCTGCCCAAGGAATGATACTTACTCAAGCGACGTTGCCCATTATCGAGGACCAAACTTTGTGGGGATGTGTGCACGGTACTAATAACCTATTTGTTACCTATTTTCAACCACTATGTAACAGCTCTTTAGATTTCCTCGCCGTCTTCCTCTCGCCCAATCTCTGCCACGTCGTGGTAGTATTGTCCAAGGGAAAAGAACCTCCTCATACGGACTCGCATGGGTCTGGACTCTGCTCTCCTTGCCAACTCACTAGAAACTTGGGCGTAGCAACTGGTTGTGGCGAGTATAGAGATGTGATTCCAGCGCGATGGGAAGGTCCTTTTGGGTACGTCCATCAACCAGGTCACTTTCAGGATCATCAAATTGATTGACCGACAATAGTTATGAGCTCTTGCCTAGTGCCATCTTTCGCATGGACGGGAGTCATCATCTAGGTGCGGAATGGAACAAGACCCATCATCCCGGTCACACGTCGAACGTAATTATTGAGGCAGCCAGCTAGGGATCATCGACATCGATCATCGTTTGATGGATGAAGACATGGATGAAGACATGGAGGAGGAACGACGACGGCAGCAACGATAGCAAAGTGCTTGGTATCTTTTCAATGATCATGGGGATGATCATTCAGCTGTAACAGCAAAGGTCGGAGATAAGGAGAGTTTGGATGAGTTTGAAAGAGGGAAGGGTCGCTCGAGGTGCAGAGAGGTATGCATCTCCCTTGCGGTCGAGATTACGGCAATAGTCTACGCAGAGGCGACCCAACTATATGGAAGACGATAACACTGGCGGATCGGATGAAGCTCCAGATGGTGCAGATGAACAAGGAAACCTGACCCGATGTCGTAGTATCTAGTCACCAGACACGACCCGACGGAAACCAGCACCAGAGGAACGACCTCCGGCCAATGCACACGCCCACACACACACACACGCTGTACCAGCACCACACCCACAAATACCAAAGATGCCGAAAACACCTAAAACGCGAGAGAGATCCAACCTCGAGTCGCGATCTTCCCGCGAATCGACGTCGTCTGAAGACGAGCTGAGGATCACTGCGGACGGCGTGGGCGGTGTTGGCATCGAAGAAGCGGGTGCATACCCCGGCTATGGCCGGTACGTCTGCCTCTGCGGCTGCGGCTGAGGGGGCGAAGCGGAGACGGAAGTGGTAGATAGTTGAAAGTGAGCGATTTTTTTTTTTGTGGAGGGGCACGCGCTTGTCTGAAGAGTCGTATGACATTGTCATAGCTTCAGTGGTGCGAATATAAGTGCAAGGGGCATGGCCCTCGTGCACTCTTAAACAAGTGAGCAATTTTTCCTTTTGTTCGTTGCTGTTTGTTAGCGGGGATACCTTTCTCGTCCTTTCTCGCTCTTCTGTATCGTTCCTAGTTCCCTTCGACTGAACCACCTCCTATGACATGTTTGTGCTGTGTTCCAATTTTCGTGCTATGATATGTTACCCTTCAATCCCTCATTCCATCTTCTGTCTCTCCTGAGTTTGCATTTCTTTAACATAGTCATTTGCATCCTACATTGCTGTGGCATTTTCCTCACTGTTGTATTACTTTGTTCATCCATTCTCATTTTCAGATAGGATTCTGCATTATCATTATTTCTACATTGTTCAACTAATCATTGGAGGATGTGAGTCTACAAGAAATTGAACAACAAACAGGCAAGATAATTAGACTTTTATTAGGTAAAAGTCTAATTATCTTGCCTGTTTGTTGTTCAATAAGTACAATATTGAATATAACGATACAACAATGACAATCTCTACAAAAAAGCATGTGACACTTTAGGGAATAAGTTTTCAGAATGGATGAAAATGACATGAAGCTCACATTAGGGAATTGGGATCATTTGGATTCCTCAGTGAAGATGGCAAGATCTGATCCGGCTGAAGCTTGTATTAAAAAAGAGATTAGAAGATTTTGTATAGAGCACTCACAGTTGACCAGAAGGAGGCTCTTTTGGTCCCTGGATTGAGCCCCAATGGTGGTGTATCTGAAGTTGAATATCAGATGATACAGCTCTGCGAGCTGTTGATGGTCAGGAGAGTTTTCTTCAAGTTCCAAGAATGTTGCCAGCTGCTCAGCTGTGACCTCGTGAGCGGCGTCATTGCATTGGGCCACAATATCTACCACCTGGAAAGCAGCATAGTGAGTACACTATAGCCAAGAATTTCAGCAAAAAACAAAATGTACCTCCTGTTTTACCCAATCTAGAATTTCTGGTGTTACAGCTGCTCTTCTTGTAACGACATCCAATGTCAGAAAGCTGTATGCTGCAGATGGACGAGCTGCCAGTGCAGCTTCATACAGCTGCTTGTCAGATGCCAACTCTGGAACGACTGTCTTTGTTCCAGGCGCAGGAAGCCGGTGATGTTGTAAATACCATGCTCTGGCTTTTTTTCTTCGATCCTCTTCATCACCCACTGCTAATGACCGAAAAATTTTGTCGACTTCAGCTAACTTGGCAGGTGTATCGAGCATGGAAGAAAAAGCCGGATCGTGGGTTGCCCAGTATATTCGCATGGCGCCACCCTTCACAATATGAGAACGATATATGTTTTGAACAATCGGGGCGTAGAGGGAGACGCGGCGCTGGAGAAGGTCGTGTTCGCCCCGGAGTCTGTCAAAGTCTTGACGGTCTCGACGGCGTTCGTCCTTGAGTTCGTGTAACTCCTGAGTTAAGGCTGCAACGGCTGTGGCGAGATCTGCCATCGTGATGATGGTAAGCTTAAAGGACTTTTCCTCTCTCGTTGATAACAAAAGGGGTTCACGTGGCTTGCTGACATTGTTCGATTAGATTATTAGGAGTAATCAGCATTGGAAATCGTTGTAAAGTATAATGATAGTCTGTTCTTCGAAGGAATAGTCGTATAGAGAATCTATGTACGTAGTACAATGCCACTCAGAAGTCTATTCCTCCCTCGGAGTCCCTGTGGCCCAGTGGGAACACCTTGAATCTCATGAGTACACACGGAACAGTGATATAATAAACGAAAGGCGCACAATTATATGGGGGTGTAACGAGCACCTCTTCCGGTCACTTCTCTGAACTCCCGATGTTTGGAAGAACTAGACGAATTCGAACTAGCCTTCTCGATATCCATGTCATCAGCCACGGCATAGAATTTTCGGCGAATAACCTGGAAGTCATGACTATTTTCAAAGGACATGGAGAGAGAGAAAAGAGGGAACGCACGAGCGTGCTTCAGGCTGGCAGTACTCTTCGAATTATCCTGATCATAGCATTCCTGTAGCATGACTCTTGGAACTCGACGAAGGCAGAGAACGTAGAGGTACATCGATGTAAGATAAGGCTAACCCGTACGATGATAGATCTCATACCCGATAAGCCAGAATAGATACAGCGAGTAAAGGCGTGGATGTATGTCGGAGTCTTGACCCGCCGAAGATGACAAGTATCCAGACTTGAAGATATGAAATCATCGTGTGCGTTTATGATGCAAATATGAGGCCGCTAGCATTGATACTGAGTATTGATATTGAGTAGTACTCTCTGACCGCAGGATGTTCAGCTGTCCTTTGAGTGACTCGGACTCAGTGACTCGTACTTGAAGCAGGTTGAGGTTGAGGTTCAGATTCATTGGGGTATTTGGGGCAGCTAGTCGTGTAGTGTCTCGAGTAGATAGAAGAGTAAGATAGCCCTCAGTGGTTGAGCTGACTCTACATAGAGACAGGATAAGAACAGGTTTTGTTGCCCGTTCCGTGCATTGAGGTAGCTAGCCTAAGCTTGGTCACTAGCCATCCAAATTTTGGTTGCTGACAAGAGCGGTTGCATTAGCGCCCAGGCGCCCAACCTTTTAGCGGCGGTCCGCCTCTCTATTTTCAACCGATGCCTCTCGACCTCCAACAGAGGCTATTCTCATTCCTGTCGTGACCACCACCTTGGATCCGGATGACCAAAGAGACTACCACTCCGATATAACCTATCCAAATGACCAACATAGACGGAACGAAGCCTCCTCCAGCTACAGCCGCGAAGCAGCCAAGAGGAACATGAAAACGAACGAAGAAGAGACAGAAAGCGATATGACAGAAAAGAAACCCTTTTGAAACTCCTCGTTCACAACATTGATTGAGATCGCTTCGTTCACCTTATTCTCGTTCCCACTCTCCCTCCCGCTCGTTCAAAATCCCCAGCAAACAAGAAACCAAATTTCGGCTCTTTCGGCCTTTTGGTAGCAGAAACCAACACCGCAGCTATGCAAAGTTTAGATGGGAAGAATAGTATGGTGTTGAAGTATAATGAACCATCGGAAGCAAGGAGACTAGTGTTAGGAAGGTAGTTACATGTCTTCAAGGGTGAAAAGATACTTGGTGAGCTTCCAGTGCTGTCGGAATTTGTGCTAGCTTACTGAATCGAGGCGATTGCAGACGTACGACATATTCAACGAAAAATGCATACCTCGTCGGAAGAGACCATTTCGTTGCAGATATTTCATATCGAGCATCTCGTGTTCCGAGCAACACGCTGTAATACAACGTAAATGTAGCACAATTGACTTGTCCCTTTTTTACCATCGCCCTTGCTGTCTTCTCCTACTCTCGCTCATCCCGTTTAGTCTTGTTCGTCGCGTCCAATGGAGATCTCCAGTAAGAAATGGATCTGTAAGTTCTCTGTTCCGATAGGTGTAAGTACAGTGTGATGAGGATCGATCGTGGTAGACTGAGGCATAACCTGTCCAAGAAATGATACGTACTGAAGCTACGCTGTCCAGATGATGGATCTAAAGGCAGGTCATGCATGTATTGGTACGGTCACATTGAACTTCCAGGAACCCGCTTTACTGACAATCACTAACAGCTCTCTAGATTTCCGCGCCGTCTTCCTCTCGACCTCCCTCATGCCGTGGTAGCATAGTCCAAGGGATCGGAACTCCCTTATACGGGCTCGCATGGCTCTGCTCTTGTCAACTCACCAAAAACTTGCGTGGCGAGTAGAGAGATGTGATTTCAGCGTGATGGAAAGGTCCTTTTGGGTACGTCCATCAACCAAGTCATTTCAGTCTCAGCAAATCGATTGATCGTGGCCGACAACAGTTATGAGCTCTCGCCTAGCGCCATCTTCGCATGAACGGGAATCATCATCTAGTTGCGGAATGGAAAAAGCTACCATCATCCCAGTTACACGTCAGACGCAATTATTGAACCAGGAAGATGGGGATCATCGATCATCGTTCGATGGATGAAGACAGGGAGTAACGACAACAGCAGCAGCGATTCCAAAATGCTCGGGATCTCTTTGGTGATCAAGGGGATGATCATTCAGGTGCGACAGAGAATAGATTGAGAGGGAGGGGGCGGGTCAGAGCTAAGGAGAGTTCGGGTGAATGTGAAAGAGGGAAAAGGGCCGCCCGAGCAGAGGTATCGTCTTGCTCCCGGTCGAGATTACGGCGAAAGTATACGCAGAGGAGATCCGACTCCGTCGGAGACAATGACACTTTGGAATGTCAAGGTGCAGAGGAACATGGGGAACCCCGACCTGATGTCGTCCATCAAAATTTCAAACCCGTCTCCCGACATCCCGACGGAAACCAGCACCGGAGGAACGACCTCCTCTGGTCAAGACACACACACGCTGTACCAACGCCAATACCAAAGATACCCAAAACGCGAGAGGTCCGACCCCGAGTTGCGGTCTTGAAGACAAGCTGGTGATCACTGCGGACAGCGTGGGCAGTATTGGCGTCCAAGAAGCGGGTGCAGACCCCAGTTATGGTTGGCACGTCTGCGGCTGCGGCTGAGGGAGCAAAGAGGAGACGCAAGCGGTAGTCTTTTCCTTCTGTTCGTTGTTAGTCAACGCGGCGGTACCTTTCTCGTCCTTCTGTAGCCCTCCTATTTCCCTTCGATTGGACCACCTCCCACGACACGTTTGCTCTACGTTCCAATTTCCTCGTGATACCTTACCTTTCAACTCCTCATTCCTTTTTCTGTCTCTCCCGAGTTTGTGTTTCCTTCATCTTCGGTTGTATCCTGTATTGTCGTGGCATTTTCCTGGCTGTTGTATCACTTCTGACACTTCATTCATCCATTCTGGTTTCCAGATAGGATTCTGCATCATCGCTATATCTACAATGTATTTCTATACCGCCCAGTGCCTCAACTCTCTTTCAAAGACACGATATATAGAAAATTGGTAACAAATATCCGCTCAACTCTCGCAAATCCCATCGTTTAGCACGATGAAATCTCATGTCGTATTTTCCGGACCTGGATCGGGGTTGGCTATGTAGATTCAGCCTGTAATGGATTCTCTCCAAGTCCTCGTATCTCGCATGTTATTCGCTGACACACACTTCAACTTACTAAGTATTGGGGATCAGAGTGAACTCAAAACTTATTCAACAACTTCTTTGATCTAACCCAATACTAGGGACGAAAGATGTTTTTCCCAATCTCTTTCAGCCTCCTCAGCATCAAAGCTATGCTCTTGCCAGTCTCTAGCCTGGATATCAGCCAGATATTGTGCCCAACATGTTATCACTTCATGTGGAGGATCAGGAAATGACTGTTATAAAAAAATGAGTCTCAATAATCCTTGGCCTAATGTACTTATATTCTGGACCCTCACCTTAAGCCACTGCAAAACATGGTAGATTTCCTTTGCATTAACTTCTGGGAGTTGGGATGGGTGAAGGCTCCAGATGTCATGAAGGAGTTCATTGCAAGACGGAGACAATCTGACAAAGAAAACCCACTTGAAATAATCCTGGATTTCAAGCCAGCTATATTGTAGGGTTGTGAGGGAATATGATGTATTATCTGCAATGCTATTACTGACCTCACACCCTTAAGCTTGCCAGCACGAATGTCCTTTCCTATCTGGATACTTCGATGTGCCAAATCCTGGCATAATGATGGCCAGGGTAACCCTTCCCCTTTAAATAATAGATCTCGCATGCAATGCCAAAGATCAGAAAACAGTGCTCTATTTCTGCCAATATTTGAGCGAAGGCAAAGAATATTTGACCTAAGGTCACTCCAGGAAAAATCTAAGAGTAATTGGATGGTGCTGCTTGATATTATTGATTTCCAGCCCAATTTCCAGCTGCTGGTTGACAGCACTAGCAAGCAAAGCAAACGAGGAAGTTCACCAGACTGTGATAAAATTTGGCGAGAAAATGATGAAGACACTGCCTGGGTGGATGGCGCCAGATTGCTGGCTATTGTGACAATAAAATTCATATATTGATGGTCTTCCCAAAGTTGTATCAAATCTGCAGGTGCTGGATGAATTTCCTTGGTGGATGTCAGGATTATCATGTGAAGAAGGTAAAAAAAAAAACAACTAACTCTCATCCAAGTTAACATTGCCTGTAGTGAATCACTGGAAAGCCAGTAGATGTAATCCAGATTAACACATTGAATCAAAGGCAGCAGTTCTGCAGAAGCAGAAGGAGGCAATGAAGCAATGAAGTGAGGAAACCGTTGTTGAGGGGACCTTAATGATAAATAGTAGATACATGAGATTCAACAACCCCTCAAAAGAAAAAGACACACTGTGGATGCCCATGACGATCTTGATACCCATGAGCCAATGATCTCAGGATAGAACAAGCCAGATCCATGCGATGATGTAGACTACCAACATAGAAATTTTGGGATCGCTTTGAGTCACCTAGGAAATCATAAAAAGATGCATGGTGGGTGGATATTGCATCCCACGGGAAACCACTAAACGTTGGATTTTCTTCTGATGGCAGATTAAATATTGAATGAAGATTACGCAGAAATAAACGTGTATCCCCAATTTCCAGCCCAAGCAGTTTATCGAGGCCACGGGCAGAGAACCTAAAGTTTGTCAGAGCACAGAGAATTGAAATTAGTTTGGGGTGCTTGGCAATGGGAACAGTGGAAAGGATGTTGATGTAAAGCTGGTCAAGTGTATCAAATGCTGAATCTTGATCCTTCATGACAATAGCCAGCTGCTCTGTTGGGCGGTAGTTTTTGTCATCGATAAATTTTATAATGGTAGATGCATAGATAAAATAGCCAGATGACTTCTCCACAAGTTTATTGAGGACTATGGGCAAAGGCCATGGGAGAGGGGATGGCGGCCATAGTCTGATGGTGCTCATGATGAATTCGAGCAAATTCGTCAAGGAAATATGTTCGGACATCGCTGAATGACTGCTCTACATTAAGTGCCTGGTAGACACCATAATATAACCGGTGATTCAAACATCTCACGAATATGGGCCTCCGGTCTGCTGGCAATGATGATTCGAAGAGGACGGGGGTGATCTGTGAAAGAATTTCTGATTGCGCGCAATATTTCCAGGTGAAAATCTTGACCTTCGCACTCATCGAGACCATCAATGAGTATCGTCAGAGGGCTTTGTCTGGGGTGCATACGACAAGGCTCAGAAATCAGCTTTTGCAGCTGAGTCTCGATGGACCTCGCGAGAATAGATGGATCAGCTTCCACCACTTGAGATATTGGGCCTTTCAGCCAAGGAATACTGATCGCAAGCTGATACGCAAATGGTCACAAATAAGACTTTTGCGTTGCCGCGGGTTTGATGACCTCTTTTGAAAAAGAAGCAACCTCCGAGGCGGCCAGTACTCTGCAGTTGGTGAGAGAGCGTTCGCATGATAGCAGACTTCCCTGCACCTGCCGGTCCGAATAACCATAGAATGCGAGAACTAGCGGGGGTCTGTTTCTTGTGACCACTTCTGCAGATCTTCGAGCATTTTCATACGGGTTTCAGGATGGCATCTTGGCTGGGGAAAGCTATCGCCTGAGTCGTGAAGGGCTTCCAATGCCGCGACACTATGTAGTTTATCGATTCCTGTATTCAGTTTTTCAATCCTAATAGGAAAAGTCTTATTGTTCGGCGTACCTTTTTCGCCTTGGCGAGTATTACTCACAAATGTGCAATCGTTGATGGTGGTTGGGGTGGTGAGTTGTGGGGCAGGATTACTGTACGGTCTGAATGCTTCATCTATACTGGGGAGATCATTTGTTTCTGCATTGTCTGAACGTTCCGAGATTGGCTGTAGATATCGCTAGTGGTTGTCAAACGAATAGGAATCCATTATACGGAGAGCAAGGAGAGGACTGTCCGAGCAGGGTATGTGAAACGGTAATCGAGCTGGGGAAAGGATGTACTGGTCGAACGTCGCAATGTCTGAGGTCATTAAGGTACCTGATTTTTCAAGCTCCTCGAGATGAGAAGAGGCATGTGAAGCAATCGTCTCCGAGGCCGGGTGGAAACATCTAGAATCTCCCGAGTATATATTGAACACTGAAATAACAAGCAAAAAACGTACTGTATGGGCTGTACCGAACACCTGCTGGCTCACTTCTCTGAGTTCCCAGTGTTTGTACAAAGTCGGCCCGGGAGGAAACTAGATGAACTAGCTTTCTCGATATTCACGTCCCGGCCACGGCATAGAAGTTCCCTCCGATAACCTCAAAGCGTTGACTGTTTTCGAAGAAGGACATGGTAGATGGAAGGAGAAAGGAAGGGAAGCAGTGGCACGAGCGCGCTTAGAAGGTTCGGAATTGGCAGTGCTTCTATTCAGTTTCGGGTTATTTCGACATTCCAATGATAGCATGCTACACTGCGACAACAATAGCTGTATGTAGCATTATATGAAATCAAGGGTGAGCATGTGTAGCCGCTAGCTTTAGCGTATATCTGATCAACTCGTTGGATGCTCGGCGATACTTAGCTTGAAGATGTCCAACCAGGATAGATACAGCGCGTAAAGATAATCCGGATGTGATATGACTCCAGAGTGAGCATGAAGGTATGAAGGTCATTTACGCGTCGCGTCGCGCGTACGATGATGTACGTTGAGTTTCAGAACGTTAGGACGGCGGATTTACTGGTATTTGGGGCTAGTCGTGTTGGGTCGGCGAGAGTAGATAGAAGAGTAAGAGGGCGCTCAGCAGCTGGACATGTCTGTACTCTGTACTTAGAGTAAGATGAGAAAAGGCCTTGTTTGCTCGTTCACTGTTTTGAGGTCAAATTGAGGTAGCCATTCAATAATTCAAGCCACAAGTGCATTAGCGCCCAAAACAATTTACGGCGGTCAAAGCTGTATCCACTTTCCTTCAACCACCATTTGGTTCACTCAGAGTTAGAAATCTCAACGTTCAATCTTCAATTAGCTCTCGTATTCTCCTCTTTCTATTCGCCCATGCCTCGCGACTCAGACCGAAACTATTCTCACTCCTGTCGTGGCCACAACTCTGGATCGAGAGATGACTGATAAGACTAGCGTTCTGATAGAAGCTATCCAAGGAATCAACCTCGACGGAACGAAGCCTCCTCCAGTTCAAGGCGCAAAGAAGCGCTATGGCTATAGCCAAGAGGACCGTGAACGCGAACAAAGAAGAGAGAGCGATATAACAGAAATGACAAAGAAAGAGACTGAATCGCGCAAAAGATCATGTTCATGACGTTGGTTGAGATCACCTTGCTCGCCTAATTCTCGTTCAAATCCCCAACAAGGCTAAACCAAATGTCTCTTCCGGTCTTTTGGGGGCAGAAACCAACACTGTGCAAAGTGTAGATAGGGAGAATAGCGTTGTTGAAGTGTAATGACCGCCGGAAGCGAGGAGACATAATGCATAAGATATGGCGGTTATATATCTTCAAGGGCGAAGTGACACTCGGCGAGCTCGCGTCTCCGTTGGAACTTGTGCCGGTCCACCGAACAGAGGCAATCGCAGAGGTACTACACACTCAACGACAACGCGCAGTCCCCATCGAGAGAGACTGCCCGCCACACCCCTACCGAGCATCCCTCGTGTTACAAGCAACACGCTGTAAACAACATACATGTAGGACAACCCTCGTAGTCTTCTCCTGTGTTCATCGAGCTAAATGGCGATTTCCGATGAGGATAGATTCGCAAATCTCCGTTCCAGAGTGCAGTGTTCGGAGTGGCGGGTATCGACCCTGGTCGGCTGAGTGGTAACATGTCCCAACGTTGCGGTGGTGGGACGGCTCCTAGATAAGGCATACACTCAATACTCAACTCAACTTTTCTCTCATGTCGACTAAACTGTCAGTATAGACTAGTACCCGCTTTGCCCAACCATTAACGACTCCCTCCTCCCGACTAACCTCCCGACCATGGTAGCATATTTCAAGGAAAACAAACCCCCATTTATACGGCCGTACAAGCTTGCGTTTGTCTGTTCTCTCGTCAACTCACCGACAAAATCTGTGACATCTCGTTAGGTTTATGGGATTATCATCATACTGCTTGCATTGATAGAGAAATCATATATCACTTGTAAAAGTACTAGAACGGCGCGTCTTTCCGGCATAGGGAAGATGGATAGAGATAAGGCTGAACAGCTGAGGGTACGACATATGCCAGCTGCGTGTGGTCTAGTGTGGTCCAGACAAGCCTTCTTCAACTTCAAGCTTCGTCACCAGCTGCGAGTCCGAGTCAACTTCTGCAGCCTCCTCAACGTTCTTTGGCCCACTGCAGTGCCAATTTTTGCCGAGAGAGACACCCACTTGTGCTTTTTACGATAGGGCCGTGGTGGCTATTCTGCACGAGGGGCCTGTGTACGGATGATTCGAGGTTGGAGAGACGCCTCTCTAGTTCATCGGATCGTCTTTGGATTTCGTCAAGGTCGCGGCGGAATCCTGCCATGACTGCTGCGAGATCCAAAGAAATGGTTGACATGGACGAAAAGTGGTGGGATGAAAAGGGGTAAAGGGGCCAGATTAAATTATTACTAAATCAATATTCAGATTCACGCCGAAGGTACTAGACTGTGTTTTTGGAGAAATAGTCGTGTAGGGGGGCTAGATAGATACAACGTACAACGCCAGCTGCGTGCAGTGGCCCAGACAAGCCTTCTTCAAGATTCCAGAACAATACTAGCTGCGAATCCAGCCTCATTCTTGGCCAGCTGCTGTAACTTTGGCCCAGAGATACGCCTACAAGTTCCGCCTTGTACGATGCAGTCGCGGTAGAGATTCTGTACGAGGGGCCGGGTAATTCGAGCATAGAGACACGCCTCTCTAATTCGTCGACCCGTTCATTGAGCCGTTTCCAAAATTCAACATCACGCTGTCTTCTATGCTCATCGCACTGTCTTCTATCTTCATCACGCCGTCTTCTATCTTCATCGCACTGTCTTCTATGTTCATCGCAATTTTCATCCCACCGTTTTCTAATTTCGTCAAGGTCGCGATGCAATTTTGCAATGTCTACGGCGAATTCCAGAGCCATGGATGAAAGGCGATGGTGATGGTGGGAGTGACGAAAGGGACTTTAAAGCTTTATGGTTGGTTCTATTTGGTAAGTGAGGCTGACATCCCAGATCAGATTATTACAGTAATCGCTGAAGAGGCCTGCATTGAAAAAGAAATAGTAAATTATAGTACTGAAAGGTATACCAATGTCTGTGTTTTCGGAGAAACGGTCAAGATTTTGGAACATCTCTGTGAGTCAACGTTCAACTTCTGCAGCCTCATTCTTTGGCCAACTGTAGTGATCTGGAAATCAGAAAATTGAGTTAACAGAATATAGTAAAATAACATACCTACCGCTTTCGATTGCAACCATTACCACTGGCTAGCCAGTACCGAACTCCCCTATCTTCTTCAGACATCGATTTAAAGTTATGTTATACACACTCCGAGTCATTGCTTCATCATACGAGATGATTCAGCTTGGACATTGAACGCGCGCCAGAGGGTCAGGAATTTGGTGAGAACATAAATTGCGTTGGCTGTGCCTCTTCGATGGGCTGCAGAGCCAGACGTGAACCGGTGTTCAAAAATGGAAATCTTGGGCGGACTCTTCAAGTACGAGGAAAGGGTTGGTTCGGTATGGTTTGGTAGTTTGCCTGAAGAGACACAAACTTCAAATTTTCCGCCTTTGACGATGACTGTATAGTGACTCTTTCATCTCCAGTGTTTTCATCCGCTTCCCCAGATCCTCAGCGCGTTTATGAGATTCGTTGTCCTTCTGACGAAGTTCGTCAAGCTGAAGGGTGAGTACTGCATTTGTCTGAGCGGCTTCGGCATTTGTCCAAGCAAGTTTGTCGAGCCGAAGGGCGAGGGTTGACAATGTCTGAGCACGTTCCTCAAGATGGGTGAGTACTGCGACAGGATCTAAAGTTGCCATGGACGAAAGGGCGATAGTGAGAGTGATAATGAGGAACAGGTGTCTCGGTTCAGAAAAACTTCCTTCGGCGGATGATTCAGCCGGATACAATTTTTTTTTGCAGCTCATCAGCTCATCGTGGCATGTCTCCGAAGCTCATGTTGATAGAAAGATTGAACGTCCTCCGCTTGCGATGCGATACCCGCACAAATGACCTCGTACAACTCTGTCTGTGGCCCAGCTTCTCTCAGTTGTAGGAATACTGCCTGCTGTGCTACGGCCTCGTTGTTTGTGATGATCTGGGATGCAGAATATTGAGCCAATTACAGACGATTGAGCGTTTCGAGTTCCATCTAGCTCTTGCTCTCGGACTGCATTCCTTCTCTTTTGGTCGCGCAGAAAGTTATAATTGGCAGTAAGTTTCGTTCCTTGCCTAGTTGGGGGACTGTACGAAGACCAAGACCTCTGAAATTTTGTGTTCGTGGGCAAACAAGCCTCTAGCTTAGCCATTTCGACGGGCTTCGGTGTCACTTTGGAACAGAAGGGAGCAGTAGAGCTTTAAGTAATTTGGGTTGGATTGACTTTCGGCATAGCGAAGGTTCGTAGAGAATGTGCAAAGCTGCAGGCTGCTGACTCCCGTATGCATCCAAGGGATTTCATCGTCTATATGCATACTGTCAAGATCGGAAATGGCTTTGTCATCGTAACCAAGAACATGATGGTAGTGAGGGAATTATTCGGCACAAAATTTCGGTCGGCATATCGAATGATCTATTACTCAACAACATCCTTGAAGACAGGCACGCGCAACCATCCATTGGCATTGGTACCTCTCTGGCAGGACTCGTGGGTTCAAGCTTCAGGGCTCAAACGTTCACAACTTAGCGAAGACCATCGAATTCGTCAAGGAAATCCGGTAGAAGAATTTGCGCACAAAATATCAAGGTAAATAAGGCGATACATTTGAAGTAAGGTGAGTTGTTACATATGCTATGTGAGAAAATAATGGAAAAACAGAAACGTCTGGGATATCGAAGGGTCAGATGTAGCTTTACCGAACGCTCGATGCCGATGAGGCCTTGAAGCTTGAAAGGTCTTCTGGCGTGAGGATGTTCTACACTCGACGTCCGAATATCATCGTCCTGTCTCGCCCTTCAAACTTCCTCGTCACGACCACAGAGTTGAAATCTTTCTCCTTGGAAAACGAAACTCTTGCTGGAAGCTCCTCGGAGGTTGTGCAACTCTGAGGCATCAGATATATACACTATATCAAACCTTCGTATCGGATGACTGTAGTCGAGTCGTTTCTACGTGGATTTTCGTCGTATTCTTTGAAGGGTTTTTTCGATTTTTCATGGTCCTCATCGACAAGTCCCATCGAAAATTACCTTGTTCCCCATACGTCTTGTCTTACTGGAGCTAATTCTCGAGCACGTCTAACGGGAGAGTGTCGGCGAGACCTCTCAAACCCCATTTTTGGAGAATATCTTTGCGAAGATATATAAGGTCGGACACCCTTGAGGACATACACTCTTCAGATATGCATTTTCCTCGCATAACGCGTCTTTTACTTTTGGACTTTTGGTTTCTTCATTCGCTGTGACCAGCGTTCAAGATACTAGCTTGGCTGCGGTGAAAGCCGCGTTTGATGAGGTAGACGTAAATACATTTGGCTCGTTCTCCATTCTTAGAGAGCCGTACTAGCTTCCTGAAGATATCTTCATCACTTTCGACCCCACCGTCCTTCTGGGAGTGATTTTTCCTCAGTGATTTTTCCTGAGCTCAACGCCAGAGATATCTTTTTTCATGCAGGCATCCACGTTTCCCTAAATGGTAAGAATTCGCTTACAGTCGTTCACTTCATGTTCGATTCTCTTATTGGTATATACTTATTCAGAAACTGCCGCCGGACCTCCCTCGTTTGCGATCAACGGTCGCATGGAGAGGCCCTTTGTTGTTGCCGTTATAGACCCGGATGTACTCCTTGGGACCCTTCCCGGACCCCAGCCGAGTTGCTTCCGAAGCCGAATTCCGTCGTTTCCTCGTACAAATTTCGCATCGCTGGGAGGGCCACAGCAACTGGCCAACACTACACTTGCCATATCTGAAATTTTGATGCCCACTCCCCCTGCAGGTTCTCCCGCACAGGTAAACCTTTTCAGTCGATATCTAGTCAGCGAAATTTACTGACTCGGAATGACAATAGGTACCTCTTTCTATTGTTCCATCAGCCTGTGGGACAGACCTTGGTTAATTCCACGACTTCAGTCGAACACTGGAACCCTGGCTCGTTCGCTGAAGCTACTGGGTTAGGCCAGCCGGTAGGCGGAACATTCATGCTCACAGAGTTGACGGCTTGAGCAATGTTGAAAGTTGTGCAACACGGATTCCCTTGTTGGCTGTACAAATTCCAACTTTAGATTTCAATTCGCGTTCAATCTTGGCAGATATCACACCGATGAGAGCTATACAACAGCCTAGAAAAGTGAAATCTCTTGCCAACGACTAATATGATGTATACGAGTTAGACTCTGGACCAGGGCTCGAGGGGAGGTGCAGCTAAGCAGCGTCAAAGCTCCGTTCAAGGAGTACCCAAGAAGCACTGCAGATACCGTACCTCGCTAAGCGTGTCTGAAAGGGCAAACAGGTGACGAGAACGCTAATTTTTGCTGTTTCGACCTTGTCTACCATTTAACGCTGTGATTGCGATATTCCCGAGTGTCTCCACTTGCCCGCATCTCCCTGCCTGTGCCTCCCAAAGTTCATACCAAGTTGGGTCTCTCAAGAGACTACTTCACGCTGCTTCTTAGACTAGTCTCCTCTGAATTCACATTCTGCTCCGTCCGAGTCCATTCTATATCTTCTTCGTTCTCAAGTTTTCACATCTCCACATCTCCATCGTTTGGTTGTACCTAGTTTGTATCAGGTAC
This sequence comes from Rhodocollybia butyracea, assembly GCA_015501585.1. NCBI lineage: Eukaryota > Fungi > Basidiomycota > Agaricomycetes > Agaricales > Omphalotaceae > Rhodocollybia > Rhodocollybia butyracea. Next base: position 24,681 of record JADNRY010000784.1, read on the forward strand.
AATCAGGTACATTGTACTTTATGATTGCATCATCCGGTTTCGGAAGAGGCTTTTTCTCAAGTAAGTGTCATCGCACTACTAACCCAATCCAGACTACCCCAATATCTACCCGCCTGCCGACCAAGATTTTGCAAAGAGAATTCTCATGTCTACCTATTTTGATTTGCACTTGGCCTACAGCTTGTGGATTAGATCCCGTTTAGGTGTTCACCGATCAGTGCTTAGTGCTGGTGCTGAAACTGCCGTCAGGTCGAACAAGAAGTTCTGATTCTTGAGATTCAGGGGCTAAATACTCTTCAGAGTCTCCATTCATACATTCACTCCTCAGCTCGACTTAGCGGCTCGGCAGGGGAGGCGTTGGACAAGAGGGGATTTCTCCCTTGCGCTTTCGGGATCAAGTTGATGTACAGCCATAACATGGTATCGGGTGGATGGCCGAGCGGTTAAGGCGTGTGACTCAAGCGTCAAAGCTTCCTTTCTCATCATCGTATGATGGCGTGGGTTCAAGTCCCACTCCACTCATTTTTGCCACCTTTCTTTGGGTTAGTGTCTTTTTCAAAGTTAAAAGTGTTCTTATAGCCTATGTTCCGAATGATTAGAAAATGACTAGGTCAAGGTTACGTTGTCCTTCAATTATCGGCCATTGCCCTATCACTATTAGCTACTATTACACAGGAAGATTTTTAATTATCATGAACAATGTACTACTAAATTGACAGCCGGATACCACAAGCGTGGTGATAATTTGGTACCGCGTTGCCGAGTTGACGAAGTCTTTGTGTACCATTCCTTCTCGGGATCTGCTTCCGAGCCTTGTTTCTTGTTCTAAGTATACAAGGATGTAACGCTAGCAGCGGATCAGAAGAGAGAGAGTTAGACAAGGAACACACACTGGAACGCAAACAACAGTCCCCAGTGCGGAGCACCAAATGAGCCATACCAAGTTGCCAACCACCCCTACGCAAAAAAAATCTGACTGGAGTGGGACTTGAACCCACGCCATCATACGATGATGAGAAAGGAAGCTTTGACGCTTGAGTCACACGCCTTAACCGCTCGGCCATCCAGCCCATAGATGTTAGCTCTCAACACGGCATGTCATTATTCTCTGGTGCAAAATTAGTTCACCTTTTCCCGCCTCAGTCTTCTCCCATCTCCTCTCTTACTGGCGCTCCGGGGATTATGATACCTCAGAACTCCCCACAAGAAGCTCTGAGAAAACTCTAAACCCATGATTCGGGTTGAGTCATTGTATCAAGGTATAATTCTACCGACAGTGTGCGTGGTTTTCCTTGTTTCTGCAGAGCTTCCGATATGTGCCAGAGTACTACAAATGGCGACTACCTGCAGTCTGCAACGAGTAACTGAGCGAACCTGCCTCGCATAGCCTGCCTTCTGCAATTACTACTAGTGCCAACTTGGGTACGTTCCATCTGATTCATATGAAGGCGACCAGGTGATCTCGTTTTCTATTTAGATCCGCCGGCTACATGAGAACGAGACTAGCAAAGCAGTAGCTACGACAGCATTAAGAAAAGACGATTCAAAATGATATTTTTCCGAAAATCTAGCGTATATTTGGATAGTGCGGCGCAGCGCGACTTAAGATCACTACGGTCTTAGCCTGTCTGCGATACTATTGCACCAATCTAAAGACAATGTACTCAATTCATTTTAAATTTGTCTTTTTGGGCTTGGCGAGCGAGTTTGGCGGGATTGAGAAGTACGACATTGTGATATTTTCGTCTGTGAGTCGAGTTCAGACGTCCGGGGGTACAGGAGTGGTACAAGAAGGAAGGAATGGAGTCAATTGCTCGGTATGTTCGCTTTGCAAAGGGTTAAACTTAGCAGTCTGATAATTCTCATCCACGGCATCCGCTAGCTATCATCCAACGAGAGCGAAACTCCTTATGACTGGTCAAGAACTTGACAAAAAATAAAACCACCACAACCCCCTCGAAATGGAAGAACAACCGGGAGGATCTCAACGGGTGACTTGTTTCCTTCATGCAAACATAACATTGTACGGCCACATTTGCTGTGCTTCTCTATTTGGGAGGTTTCCCAAGACAATTCAACGTGAG
>JADNRY010000785.1:0-26738 GCA_015501585.1 Rhodocollybia butyracea
GCAACCAGTATTACTTATATATTTGGCTATTCGGTCTCACTGATTCGTAAAAGATTAAGTAAACGGAAATGAACAAGCACGATGGGATGAGGAACAAATCTTTGGGATTTGGAATACCTGTTTGAGTAAATCCATACTATTAGTTGAGGTCCTCCGGGGATGGATCCTAGGACTAGTATGATTTAAATCCCATTTCATATGGTCATTCATCTGATGGACCCTCTTGCATCGCCCTCAGTCACGACGTGGAGATTTTGGGTATAGTGGATAATCAATAAAATTTGGTTTCTAGTGGATCCCGCGTATGCGATGATAACTAACTTTTTGTAAGTATGGCGTATACTTACACGTGCTCTTACACTGCCACCGTCCTTTTATATCTACGTTTCATTATCCTTCTTCTTTAGAGTACCCCCACCATGATCGTCATTCACATTCCTGTTTAGTTTATCTTCTTAGTTTCTCTGCTGCTTGTAGACATCGTCTCGCCGGAGAATAAACCGTGGTTCTGTCAACTTCGTGTGACCTTTTCAAAGTGTCTGTCGATACAAAACGACAGCCTTTCACTTTTTTTTTGATTTCTATCGCGGACGCCGGAACATTTGCTCTTTCTTCTCGCTGGACCCCTTATCATCACAGACAACACATCCAGTGGACCTTAGCAGTTTGGAAAGAATAGTAGTTGCTGAAAGAGTTGTGGAAATGGGCTTCATCTGGTGATGTGGCATGGATATCTGGGGTAGATTCTGGTGGACATGGGATTTTTTCACAGCTTCGGAGAGCCATCTCCACGCTCTTCTAATCCTGTCCTTTCATTCCTTCGACATCGTCTCCCGTATTCACTGCCCAGTCGTTCAATAACACCCAAATTTCGACTTTCCGGTACTAGGACCAATCTTATTGCATCGGAAAGCATTGGTACATCGCGTTCTAACGCTGTACTCACGCTCCATTTCCACTCAGTTCTCAAAACTCTAGCACCATTTTTCGTTGCACAGTACATGCACACCATCACATTCCTTGCCACAGTTCCTCATTCAGTTCACTCATCTATCCATTCAGCATCCAATGTCCAGTAGCCTTGCATTCAGGTGCCATCTTCCATCAGTTACACCTTGTCCAGCCATTTTCCTGTATCATCCTACTGCTGCTTGTAGCCTTCGGTCTCGCCAGTTTGGCCAATCCAGTCGTTGATGGCCAGACATATCCCACTAGCTGTGACCTGTTCTCACAGGTCTTTCTCACCCATTACGAAGGTTCTCATGGATTTATTATTGGAGATCGAGAGTAAGTTTTGAAAGTAGGGAAGAGTGTAAGTATCACAGCGGGCAAGGACCGTGGCAGTTGATTTGCAACTGCGTTTAACGCAGTGGAACGGTGTTGCCCTAGGCAGTGGCCGGCAAAGCATATAACCGGTCCATTGAGTTGTCGTAATGTAATGTAAACTCCGATACGGAGCGCCCACGGGCGCTCCTTTACGATCTTCGTATCCTTTCTCCGAGGGCTAGGTTTCCTTGTCCTTGCGGACTGCTGGTGTCCCTCAGGGCACAACACGAAGCGAGGAAAACATCAAAAAGTTCCTACGTTAAATGTAATACAGCATGATGCCGGTCTTCAGATACAGAACCATTTTAAAGGGATCAATGCTTAGCTGGCAAGACATTGTCAGGCTGCTAAGTACTGTCAAGTGTACGAACATAGAGACCTACCCTCAAGTTGAAAGTAACCAGTGACCACAAGTATCTTATGAACAACTGAGGGTCTTGAGAATAGCCTGAAAGAAAATTATAGATAATAATTTAATATGAATAAAAACCTCTACTACTAATTGGCACAGTAACAGTAGCCTAGGCTACACTTTGACTAGTACATAGGCATCCTGTAAGCATCAAAAATGGGAAACATGTCAGTACATGCAAATTAGTATGGTCCTAGTACGTATGGTGGAAGTATAGTAATATCCCTGTGTGGGACCCCTTCCAACTCCCTTCCAGTCCACTTGCTAGTCCTGGTTGAGTCCTGGCATCTTTGAGAAATGCCTGAAACAGATACCTGAGAGATGCGATGTTCAAGACACCACTGATGCGGTAGTATCATAGTAGTAGTAGCAGTGTGAGCCAGATTATGGGTGCAACACCATCATAAGTGAATATTTTGAACATGGAAGACATGAGGATATGGCTCATATAGCACTTCTCAAACAAACTTAGGCTATGGCCAGCTTGTGGCCAGCAACAAATTACAAGTTGATTTTGGATTAATTACCAGCTTGGTTTACAGGGCGGGAAAAAATTAGAGCATGTAACCACACAAGCATTTACAAAATGACTGCCAGCTGCCCTTGGTGAATGTCAGCAGTAGAACATGTACAAGGCAAAGTGCGTGAGCGGGAGACTGATTTACGTCGTTACAAATGCTAGCTATGATGTCATGCAATGTACGAGATGACCATGTGCGAGGACATGACCAACTTTACATTACGAGGTACATTACGAAAGAACTGAATGCAAGAACCGGTTATATGCTTTGCCGGCCACTGCCTGGGGCAACACCTTTCCACTGCGTTAAACGCAGTTGCAGATCAACTGCCACGGTCCTTGCCCGCTGTGTATGGCGTATACTTACACGTGCTCTTACACTGCCACCGTCCTTTTATATCTACGTTTCGTTATCCTTCTTCTGTAGAGTACCCCACCATGATCGTCATTCACATTCCTGTTTAGTTTATCTTCTTAGTTTCTCTGCTGCTCGTAGACATCGTCTCGCTGGAGAATAAACCGTGGTTCTGTCAACTTCGTGTGACCTTTTCAAAGTGTCTGTCAATACAAAACGACAGCCTTTCACTTTTCAGCTCATAGCTTGGTCCCATGGCCAAGAAAAGCCGAGCATTGGATGGATGATTCTGGTCTGTTGAGCCTGATGTCTGTGAGTATTGAAATTTCAATGAGCTCCGTTTGGTGCCTAAACAATAATAAACATAGACTTCTCCTTTGACTTCCTGATGCCCTTGTGATCAGGCTTGCATTCAAGTTGCTTGTTGAGCTATTCGGTGAAATCTGTCATATCCAGATCTTGATACCTTTTAATCTTATGAGCCCGAGTATTCATGTTGACAGCATCAGTGAATAAGAGCAGAAGCTTTATCTTGATGCATCGGTATACTCACCGCTGCCTTTACACTCACTGCTTCGACAGTCATCTATGTGAGTGAAGAGGTTGGCAAAACAGCAGCCACCACCACCCCCGAAATTAATAACACATACTTTGATGTCAATGAATGTCGACATTCACAGGACGGGGAACTGCTGGTATTTGGGATTTGGGATCCATACAGATAGAACTAGTAGAATGAAAATTGTTGCTTGCATGGATCCGAACAATAGAGGAGCCGGGTAAAGGGGGAAGACGCACATGGGTATTGGAAGAGGGTCGCGTCTAGAACAGACCAGTGAAGTTATCGATTTAACCTGGATCCACCGTCAAATCATACAACTGCAGAACTAGGCTTCCCGCAGAGTCCCATATTCTCGATATTAAGCCGCGGCTGGCCTTACCAGAGACATTTCGGATGAGAGAGAGAGAGAGTGAGAGTTGGGTCCTCAAGCGCCACGGACCCACCAAAGATTGATACTAGTCGCTGCATTTCGGCGTCCACTCCCTAAGTCCATCGTAACTTTCCTCCATTTACTGGTCAAAGATTTGAAGCGAGAGGTATGAATATCGAGGCCGGCCTGATGCATACGCAATGACTCGGGCGCTGACAAAGGTAGATCGGATGACTTGATAAAGGGAATGAAATACGCTCAACAACTGATCACGAGCAGTTGTTTCTAGCTCGCCTCTAATAACACTACGCGCACGAGATTTTGCGTCTCAAGATGGAATTAGGAGCCAATATCTTCTTTGAAGCCTCTTCCGGAAGGGGAGTATACAGTTGGTGTGGTGATGTGGTATGACAAAGACCTTCGTAACCAGTGATGTTCCAATCGGTACGCCTTTCCATCGATAAGGATATCTGCCAATGATGTGTCGTTAGTTCAATGGTAAAAGGGCGTTGTTGAGAGCGTGCAAGGTCAACTGGTCAGGCTGGGGAATTTAAGGAATCGATTTAGGATGATAACGAAGGCGTAGAAAAGTCACTAGTGGTTTTGTATGATTCGTTAGTCCAGATAACGAACTGAGTCGGGATCTGAAGAGCAATTGTGTGAGTGCGTGAGGTAGTTCTGATTAAAGCTTGAAGCTTGAAGGTCGGAGGTTGAAAATTGAACTAGCCAAAGTAGTGGAAGTGAAAGTGCCTCGAAGGAGCGCATTGATAAAAAAATGTTATGTACAAGAACAGCGATAATGGTTAGCAAGAACGTGTTCTAGGACAAGCGAGATCAAGTAAAAACCACACAAGTTTCTTTTCAACAACCACTCAACAACGCAGCAGCAACTAAAAGCCCTAACGCCTCCTAAGGCCTAAGGTCCTGTCTCCTCCCCGACATCCCCAAAATATCGATGCGCCGTAGCTGTTGTCAAATACGGGCAGCATTGGCAAAATTCGGTCCTAGTTGCTGCATTCCGTCCATTCCAACCCAACCCATTGTACATCCGCATCCATCGTAACCCTCTGTTTACCGAACCGCAGCTCGGGTAATGGTATTGATAGAGTACTGGGAATTGGAATATTGAGAGACGCCTGGAAGTACTTGAGAGTTCATAGCTCTGATCCAGAGCTGTGGCTTTTAGTTGGAATGCAAGACATGAACACGGTTGATTCTTGAACATACAAGCGTCTAGGTAAGCGCCCATCTCATCTCGGTCCGAAGCCTCGATCACGTCAATCTGGCTTTTTTGTCCAACGGCCACTCTACCCAGCCTGTTGCTTCTACCTATGCGGCGGGCACTCGTGTTGCTCTCGAGGAGATCAAGGACCAACGGAAGCTGTCATTGGGAGCCAGGTACGAAGATCCTTGACGTCAGCTTGCATATTTCAGTGTCTAGCCCTCTCTGCTCGTCTATCCAGCGGCACAATAAAGTTCAACAAGGACGACGACGATACGTTTATGCTATGACCGCCGCATCCAACCTGCACTCTGAAGCTTACGGGATCGAGGAGAAAACACGATGCGAGGTACCGGTAAAGGTGATAGTCATGTCTTTGAGGCTGGTATCTTCAACTGACGTTTACAGAGATGGCTGGAAACACTATCCCAGGAACTGCCACCACAAACGCCATTATAGACGGTCTCATCCTTTTGCAAGCCCTCCGAAAATCGCAAGACAAACCTTCGCGGCGTACATCTGCCACCCAAACCTGCGGTCTCTATCACACTTTCAAAGCCAAATCCCGGATGTGGCATTCGTCAGGACACGTACACAAAAATCCCTTGTAACCCGGCGCGTACTGATCTTACGGGCAACGAGGAGCGAGAAGTTAGCATAGTCGAGGATAAGCCTGTTCTGGCGGCGGTGGGAGAAACCTGGACAGTTTGAGAGGAAAATTCGTCAGTTGTGGATAATCGATAAGGAAGGGGTGGTCAGCTATCTCCGTGGCAAGTCGGGGCTTCCGTGAGTCACTTCTTCACCATCGCCTTGGTGAATCTGTTCCGTGTTACATGATTCCACTAGATCAACCCTTCCTCCTTCTGGTGCCTTCTCTATCCTTCCCAATCTTTTCCATAAACCTTCGAGGAAGAAAATACCACTAGCTTCTCCGATATATCCATGTGTCATGTGTCACTGAAGAGATCTCCACTCAATGCCGACGACGACGTTATTGTGGGTTTAGATTTGGACTCGGCGTACGTGAGGCCTTGGGATCTAGCCCTGTACACGGACACGACCATTAACAACAAGGAAGGGACTGGCATCGTCACGGAGAAGGAGGAAGGCATCTACACGACGGCTCTGAACGCGATCGTCACCATCATTATGAAGGTAACGAAGGTAAGATCATATCGTGCGATCCTTCTCGAGCCTGTGTGTCGTTTTACTGCAATCGCTTTCACTTTGGTATAGCAGATTTTGGAACTCAGTGTCCACGTGGCATCGAATTTCTCCTTACTCAATAGCTCGTTCAAGAATGCTCTTCAATAAACATATTTCACATGTTGCAATCGTTACTCTACTTGTTACAGCTTTGCTTTGAGGTCATACCTTGGTTGAAGACGTTTATGTTTCTGCTGATACACCTCCAATGAAGACAACCAGTGTGGACAGGTATACGAGGTTAGTTTTTCATTACTCAAGGGATAGTGGAGGCTTACAATTCATCTAGCATCTGGCCCCTGCAGGACCATACATTGTCCCGACATCTTCTCCTCACCTCCACCTTTCATCGCCTGCAAGCCAGGACGCACTACCAGAACAATGTATATATTGAATCAATATGGGTGGTGCCCTTTCTCGTGGTCAAGGATATGAGAGTCCTAAAATTATCCAGAATGTAAGTCGTTCTTCCCAATAGTGATAATTTTGCTGACAAGATCTTACCTCAGTGACTAATGGCTGGCAAAGAATAGAAAATAGAGAAGTTTATTCCCGCTCCTCCCTTATGCCCCAATATATGTCAGCCGGGATCGGATGTGCGTCAAGGAGATTTAGTCATGCGGAAGGGTGACAGGATCACCAGCGGTGGGTATGTAGCTTGATCTTCGTATGTAGAAAGAATGTCAGTGTATTCAAAAAGCTTTTAGTTGCCCTATTGAGCACGGGACAGGATCTCATGGGTCAGGTTTTGACAATAGGACCGGGAGGAGATTGAAAGTCATGAGATATTAATTGTCTTGTTACTCACTGTTTCGCTGCAAGAAATGAATACAAGGTTGTAGATCTTTGGATCGTTCCAGTAGCTACTTCAAATACTTTTGCTTTTCTCTAGCAATTTCCATTATTTGAAGAGCCAACACGCATGTGAATGTAGTCTTATTCTGGCGAATTTAACCTCCTACGTACTCAGTTGGGTGGATAGTAATAAAAGGACAAGTCCTCATGAAAGGGTAGACCTGTCTCACCCACTTATCCAATGCTGTATTCAGTTGCACCCCAACCATTATCTGGCTTCAACAAGCCCAACCTCAATCCACACCCACCTTCAACCAATCCCGATCCCGATCCAGATCCAGATATTAGTCTCAGGGCTCTCGCAACTACACATCGTGAAATCGGCGGCAGCACAGTTCCTACACCATGAGATGACAAAGCAGGCAGGCCTAGAATCCGATAATGAGATTTCCATAGATGAGAGTCGACCGGGAAATGGGGAATGGGGAGTCAGGGGTGGTGCATGTTGGATTCAGTAGTGGCGGAGTTGGAATTGAAATACGGATTGGCAATTGAAAAGAACAGATAAAGTAAAGTAACCAGAGGAGAGATTTACCTATCCTCGGTTGCTAAAGACGGTAACCCAAGCTTAAACGTTGTCATCGCCGGCAACAGTGACGATGGGCATGCAAAGTACGGACAAGGCCAACAAATGCCAAAAAACCGATGTTTCCAAACCGATGTTTTTTCTACAAACTTTCCTTTCCTTCCCAATTCCTCCCGGGCTGTCTCTCTCGCTTTCTCCTGATTCCTGCATCTCTACCGACACCTCCACTGCACCTCTTCAGTCCTGCCCACTTTCTGTTCACAGCCATCCCATTCACTTGTGAACACGCATCGTGCCTGGAAAGTTCCCAATTTATCTGAGAAAAGTGCAGCCTTTCAGTAAGGAAGGAAAGATAGAAATTGGACGGTAGGCAAAGAAGGAGCTTGTTATATAAGTGCCATAATCTTCTGCGGAACGACTTTATTTAATTTCCTAATGAGGAGAGTATTACTCGACTTTTCTTGCAATTATATAAGACGGTAGAACATATTCAAGTTCATCCATCATCTCTATACAGTTCCAAGAGTACAATTGGAAAAGGCCATGAGACTCCGAGCTGATTCCATAGCGACAGCATACTGCTACCACTACAGCTTGGATGATTGCCAATTCGGATAAGGACAACAGAGACATTGGAGGACTTGATGATAGGACATTTGGCCATTTTGGCGGTAGATACAGTGACTAGAATAGAGCTACTACAAAGTTTCAGCGCTTCAGCAGTAAACTTACCCATTTCCTTGTGGACAAACCAGCTGCAAAAGGATGGAAGTATGGAAGCGGACCGATCGGAGAAGTGGTATAGCAACTAAAACACTAAATAGGAAATTTATTGGACACAGTCATTGAGAAGTTGAGGAAGACAGTGGATCACGTAGTTTAGTACTTTACAAAATATACATAACCCTAATTCAAGCATACTCACACATCCACACACTCTTTCCAAGCTGTTCCTTCAACAAAGTGCGTGAAATCCAGCTTTGTCGTGCCATCTTTATGAATGACAACCGAGTTTTGTGGAAAATACAGGCCGCGGTGCAGCCATGGTGGAACCCAGAGTATTGGTTGAGCCATTGAGTTCAATAGCCACCCATCTTTACCAAGTGAGCCTGCTCTGAGTGCATTCTTCAAAATGTCATCTGGAGTGGTCTGTTTCACAACCGTATTTAAATCTTGTAAAATGAATAGAGGCAAGCACATACCTCAAAGACACGGATTGATGAATCATAGGAACCTGAGACAACTCGCCTACGGTCAGGTGAGAAGTCAACAGAGTATACTATATGTTGGTGCCCTTCAAATGGGCCAGCTGCAAGACTCCTGGTCTCCAGATCCCACACGCGCACAGTTGTGTCATCAGATCCAGACACAATCCACTTTCCATCCTGAGAGAAACCCAGGGCCCGGACTGCCTCAGTATGCCCTTCTAACTGCCTAAGATCCGATGACCTTAAATTGAAGAACCGCACCACACTGTCCTTACCAGATGCCCCAATCAGTTGACCGTCAGGGGAGAATATAACGCGGTAGGTCGGGTCAGGCACTTGAAATTTGAATGGTCCTTCCACCAATGCTCCTGTTTGTGCATCCGACACCCTAGCAGTATTTTTTGATGCAGACCTGATTTTCCCACCATCTGACGAGAAAGCAACAGAGAGCACAGTGCTAGTATGCACATTGGTCAATCTAAAGACCAATGAACTCGTTTCTACATCCCATACACAGACTGTTTTGTCAACAGAGCCAGATACAATCTGGTCACCATGTGGTGAGAATGCAATGCACCATACTGACTTGCTGTGTCCCTCAAATGGGCCAGCAACCATAGTTCCATTTTGCACATTCCATACCCGAATAGTTGTGTCCTGGGACCCTGAGACAATCTGTTCTCCATTGGGGGAAAAAGCAATGCAAAGGACCAGATCTTTGTGTCCATGAAGCGGCCCAGTGAAAATGGTCCCTGTGCATGCATCCCACACACAGACTGTATTATCCCAAGATCCTGAAGCAATATGGTCCCCCTTGGGTGAGAAAGCAACACAATGGACAGTATTTGTATGTCCTGTGTACCTTGGATGATACATTTGTGCAGTCCCTTGGTCATTAGCCCTATGTATTGAGTGTCCACTTTGAGTGCTGCTGAGAGCTCTTGATATGCATCCCAGACACGAATGGTCTTGTCATTTGAACCTGAGGCAATTCTCATTCCATCAGGGGACACAGAGACAGACAGGACAGCCCCACTGTGGCCATCAATTGGGCTGAGACAAGTGCACCTGTTTGCACATCCCAAATGCGCAGCAATGTATCACTATATCCCACTACAATCTGTTTCCCATTAGGAGTAAAGGCAGCAGAATAAGCATTTGTACCAATAGGAGTAGGGATTGTGATAATCTCAGTGCCTGTACATGCATCCCATATGCGAGCTGCTTCATGCGACAAGGACAGAATGTGTTTCCCATTAGGTGAGAAAGCAACAGACCGGATGTATTGAGTATGTCCTTTCAGTGGTCCAGTGACAAGTTTTCCTGTTTGTGTGTCCCATACTTGCACCAAATTGCCATCTGAGCTAGGACTGACAATGCTACCTGAGCCAGAAACAACATGGCCTCTGTCAGGTGCAAAAGCAACAGCACACACTGATGCTGCATGCTTGATGACCAAAGGCATTGTATTGCCCTCACTGTGTTCATCCCAATCCCAAATGTGAATGGTCTTGTCTAGAGATGCAGATGCAATCTGCCTTGCATTGGGAGAGAAGCAGACAGAAGTCACTTTGTCTGTATGTCTTATCAATGGAATGCCAATGGTTTTACCTGTTTGTGCATCCCATACACACATAGTTCCATCATCGGAGCCAGACACAATGTTTTTGCCATCACATGAGAAGGCAACATGCCTGACTATGTCATTGTGTCCATTGAATGGGCCTACAAGTAGATCACCTGTGCGAGCATCCCAGACCCGCAGTGTTCTGTCAGCAGACCCTGAAGCAATATGATTCCCATCAGGTGAGAAAGCAACAGACCAAACCCAGTCGCTGTGACCCTCAATTGTTGCTTGCAGTCTTGGCCACTGACCACTCACAGAGCTTTGTATGCCCACTGTTTTACTTGGAACAAGCCAGAAAGAATACTGCTTCTTGACTTTTGACTCACTTGGTGCAAAGGGGAGTGCTGAAAGATAGATGTGGGGCACACTATGTGAGATGACAGGGGCAAATCTGAGCACAAACTTGACTGCATCGGTTGCAAAATCTGCAAGTTCCTCCTCATGCCAGTACTTCTATATAAACAATTAAAACCAGCCATGTTAGTGTCAAGTAACTGTGCAGAAACTCACTTTGGCAAGATTGGCCACAGCTTCAAGTGCATCTATTGCAACTCCAACTTTCTGCTGTACACAGAGGACCTCAAGCCAAAACAGAAATTTGGTATACATCAGATCCTTCAGGTCTTCGAGGAGGCCATCTGGAAGAAGCCGGGTAACAGAACTAATGGGGGTACCAGAACCAATAACTGCAAGATGACTGGCCCAGTACAAGCTTGAATAGAATAACTGGGGAAAAATGTGATCTGAAATGTGATCTGTAATGCATTTGGATAGGTCTGTAATGCATTCAGATGGGCCTGGGACTTTGGTGGTGTAGATATGCGAGTCTTCAAATTCACAGATATTGAATCGAAGTTCTTTCTTCAGGATATGCAAGCACCCTTGCGCAATCTGGGGTTCCAAGATAGATGGGTCAACAAACCATGGTTTGTCACCAGAACGACCATGGTCTGTGAGATAGTCAGAGAAGGATGCATGGAGTATCTTTACATCCTGTCCAGGAGCCCATTGCACGACACATCTAAGCTTTTTGAAGATGCGGCTAGATGAGTGTTCTGGTTCCAAACCCAGGAGTGCATCAATCATTGAATCAGATACTGGAGCCTTCCCAAGCACCACTACAGACAACGCTGCCTGAGCTTCTCTGGTGAACATTGGGTCTTTCCACGGTCCCGCATCTTTTAGTGCTCCAGTGTAAAGATCATCAAGTGTGGTCTGACTGTTATCTAAAAGGCTCTTAAGTGCTTCATTAGGGTAAAATGATTCCCGAAGGTATTTTGTAGCCGTAGAGGCCCAAATGAAGAGACCTGAGGAGTGCTTGGTGAGAGCTTCCATTGTCAACTCCCCTGGCCAGATAGTAGCCAATCCTTGCTCCTGCCGTATCTCTCTCATCTCATTGTCGAGGTAGATGCGGATGTCTGTGAAGCTGGATGGCATTGTAATATCAAGCAAGTGCTTGGTAATCTTCTGTTGAATCTCAAATTTTGATGCAATATCGGAATCGGGGCGACTGGTAATAAAGAAGCGAACTGCAGCAGGGAGTTTGAAAAACTCATCTGAGATCAGAGAGATAAGAGTCCGCCGGGATTCTGCATTCCCGCATTCATCCAGGGCATCTAGCACAATAACAATTGGGCCATGGATATGATTCTGTGATTTAGTGAGTGGGGCAAGAAGGAGTTTCTGGAATTGTGTATGGATGGGGGAGTCAATCAAGGCATGATCTTCATCAATGGCAGCACAGATAGCAGATGCCACATGGATATTCGAGTGCGCCAGGTGGAATGCAATTGTGCGAATGACATCGGCAGGGTCACTCTTATTTCTGGTGAAGAACAGAAATGCACCAAGCCGTCCCAATTCTCGGAAGTATTCAGAGATTGAGGTGGCTACTGTACTTTTTCCTGCCCCTGCAACACCTGACAACCAGAAAATATTGCCAGGACTGACCGCATTGACATCTGATGGTGTGACGAGCCAGTTCGTAATCAAATCTCGTAATTCTTGGCGAGTTCCGGGTAAGCATACAGGGCGCAAACTCGCGTTCATGTCCGCCGGCTTGAGGCTATTAAGCTTCTGGGTTTGAGCTAAGGTCGGACATGAGTATTTCGCAAGTGCAGATCCAACAACTTGTACTCACCAGTCTCTTCCACTACAGACAAAATTTCCATCGTTGTTCCCCTGTCGAGAGATTCCCTAAGCTTCCCAAACACAGTAATAAAATCTTCGATCTTGTCACTGTATTCTGAGCGAACGTTGTTGAGGAGTCTGCCTGTTAATTTGATCAGCGTGATGAAAGAACACCTTCAATGTATGTACCACTGAATCCATGGCCAGTATATTCCCGAATGAACCAGGCACACTCTTCCGTCTGTTTGACTAATGCATAGATTGTCTTTTCAAAACGCTTGATTTTTTCAAATACTACTGATTCGATCTCTTCGGCGAAATAAAAGACATCAGCCATAGTCTGGACCAGTTTTCCGACATTCTTGTCCGTCTCCTTCTGCTTCTTTACGGCCTAATTGCGATTAGCCTATACATGAAACTATTCAACGGCAGGTTACCTCGTACACCGAGCTCAGGACTTTCAATGCCATGTTAGAATAATGATGGATCTATATCGGGACGCATCAGTAAAATATTGAACAAACAGTACATCAATTCCTGGCCTTAGCGAGCTCAGCCCCGATAACAAGCACAATCTGGAGCCTGGAGAGCAAGGATTTCAGGCCAGACAACAGATCACTGTTGGCCACTCCAATATCCACTATTGCAGAACTTGTACTTGTGCTTGTCAGAGTCCCGATATCTTCTGTCGCATTGGCAAGAGCGAGTGCCCCAGCTTGGACATGGCCAATGGAGGTCATACGCACAACAAGTATGGGTCTCGGCGTGTCCGTTGCGCTCTTCTCCTTCACAAAGTTGAGCAAAACAGAGAAATCTACAAGATTGGTATTAGACGGGGTGCAAATAAAATGATTGTTAGCTCACCTTTCGGTCCCTCAGCCTTTCCAAGCAGCTGATCAATCTCCATCACCTTTTTGGCCACACATTTCGATTTATGGAGAATCTGTAAAGTGATGAGTGAAGATGGACTATCCACCGATCTTACGCAACTTCAGTATCCTACGTTCACCATTGATTAAGTGGATGGACCTACAGAGTGCAAATCTGGTTCCACATGGCCTTCCACTTTCTGCTTGGGTTTGTCTGATAAACCCTCTTTCCATCAATGTCAATCGCGATGTAGAGTTTCGGGGTATCATGACCCGGGATATGGCGTATAATAAAGTTCCGCCTTAAGTCGACCTCGCTGACGCTTATAACTGCATGATCTCGGTGAGTATGCGCTTTACAATGAGACTGGATTACACTCACTCTTCAATTCGTAGCTTTGTCCCATCGTCGAAGTGGTTCAAGAGAGACAATCCGATAACACGTCCACCACGTTGCACCAACGTGAACGGATAATTCTGGCCCATCAGATAACTTGACATCTGTTATTCTTGAGCGCTGCGTGACCTAGCTTGATACCGATAGAGCTGTCAATCTTCAGGCTGCGCCACATCATGGGTTCTACATATTTATCTCGGCGGAAAAGCAGTCACTAGTCAACTTGTGAGTGGTCAAGACTGTTGAGGAGAGGAAACGAATGTAAAAAAAAAAACCAATGCGAGTGTGCACTGCCAATGAGGATATGCATACGCGATATGCATACATATAATGTTCGTGTGATCAGGTATTGAACTATTCGGGTTCTGCTCTCATTTACTCATTTGCGGAAGATTAATTGGGTAAACGGAAATGAGATTGATAACAAGGATAAGAAACTGCTATTCGGAATTGTATCGTCCAGCAGCTAGGACTAGTGCATGTTATTTCGTGGAATAGAGGCGTTACTTGTAGTGCGAGAGTGTGAACTAGAGAAACTAGTGTTGTGCCGGCTGGGGCCCGGCTCAGAAGCCCCGGCTACGGCTCAAAAGCCCCGGCCAAGGCTATGTGCCAGATGCCGTGGTGACCAAGCACGGCATCAACGTCCAGCGGAGCGGGAAGCGGAAACCCGTGCTGCGCTTTTCGTTCCCGCTCACAGTCACCGACTCGTCGCCGCAGCCAGTGCACACAAAACAGACCATCGGTCTGACTCTCTGTTTCTCTTCTTATTTATTCTGGCATAATTATCCTACGATGGCCGTCAGTAATAACGCACCTCCTGCTCATAACGCCCCACCGGGTCATCTGAACAATTTTCCTATGCCTGGCGAAAATCCATCATCGCAGCAGTGTGCACCCGGCTCTGCTACCACGCCTTCATCTTCATCGGCTCCTCGCTCGTCAACTGGCTCATCAGACACTGGTGTCGATTCCTCGACAATTCGACAATCTGGCCCTGCCAATGCAGGTTCGACTCCATCAGGGGGATCGCCGACTGCGGCTACCCGCGCGGCTGGGCATGCTCACCCTGGAAATCCTGGCGGTACGGCGGCGCTCCCAGGTAACACGAATGCAAGTAACCCATTCATGGTCTCCCAGGGGCTCACTTTTAGCACGCGGGAGGACATGGAGGCACACATAGCTGCCTGCATTGAGGCTGGGATACGGGGTGCTTCATCTGTGTCTTCTTCCTCTTCCTCACCTGTGAAAGGCGACAAGATGGTAATACCAGCTATTGAGATTGGATACGTAGGCGACAGATTCAATACAGGTGAGCTCCTTTCTTCTTTATCTCCGGTTTCGGCCACTCTGGCCCTTAAGGGAGCATTTGGGCTCCTTCGGTATACGGAATAAAGGGAGCATTCGGGCTCCTTCGGTAAATGGAACATAGCTTCCACTGTTTTCTTTTTGGGACATCCTGGTTCCTTCGGTTTTTGGGATGTACAGGTCCCTTCTGTCTTGTTCCCTCTGTACTCGGAACGCCCGGGTTCTGACTGTTTCCCCTGTCTGGAGCTGCTTGCTCATTATACCTTTCCTTCAGGTATCCCAGAGAAGGTCAGGAAGCTTGTTTTGAAGTATGATTACGTCCCGCTGCCGCTTCTGTTGCTGGCCAATCGCCGTCAGTCCAATCAGTCCACTGCATTTGCCTTTGACGCCACCACTGGTGCCTTGACTTCATCAGAGGCCCCCGCCGACAGAACTGGGGAGTTTGCCCTTGCTCCTCATGATTGGCAGGGATGTCTGGAATCACTGGTCAAGGCGGTTGTGGAGATACAGGGGCCTGTGGTTGGGGCCAGGTGGGAGGCTCATGCTGGAAATTGCGTGAACATTGGACGGAGTGTGGACTGGAAGCTTGCCATGCGCTACGACGCGGATTTCTGTCACGCCGTATCTGTGGATAACCGCATCGACATTGGCATCTATGACCAAGCTCGATTGGATCTCGTTTGGACTAGGGTGGCTGTGGAGGACTCCCTATCCTCTAGATCAGTGGCTTCCAGTGTTGGGCCGGGTCGTGCGTCCAACAGCCGCGGGAAGTCAGGACAGTGACTGTCTCCATACCCAAAATCCAGTCTCCCGTGCTTTCGTTGCGGAGCAGCCGGTTGTCGCCCGATCAGCTGCTCCGCAGAAAAGACAATCGCTGGTCGCCCCTGTGCGCGACTCACCAATGATTCCCGATACCCCAATAGCCTCATCAGTGCTGCGGGCCGGAACTACTGTTTCAATTATGCCCGTACCTCTTCGTGCGCGCGAGGCCCCGACTGCCCAAATGTGCATGAGTGCTCTTTGTGCGGAACAGGTGGTCACGGCGCAGCTTCCTGTCCACACCTCAAATGATCATCCTCAGGACCCACGTCGGGTGGCCACACCTATCGACGCGGTAAAGCTGCGGGCCACTCTAGAATCCTTTGGTATTATGGATGACTGGAGGCACGTTGTGGATGGTGTGGTAAACGGTTTTGATGTTGGCATGAGAGGTCCCCTCTCACGCACCTATTTATTTCGAGAATCATCGTTCTTCTCAGCTCGATCCCACTTTCATTTCTTTGTATATTGCACAGGAGGAGGCGGCTGGACGCTACTCTTGTGCTTACTCCCCTGCAGAACTGGAGTCTATCATAGGGCCTTTTCGCACTTCTCCCTTTGGCCTGGTCCCAAAACCAGGCTCAAACTCCTTTCGCTTGGTGCAGGATATGTCCTACCCTCGAAACTCCAATATCCCTTCTGTGAACAGCGGTATCGATGTGGACAGTTTCCCCACCGAGTGGGGGACCTTTGCGGATACCTCTGCACTCATACTATCACTGCCCGATGGTTGCGAGGCAGCAACTTTCGATATCAAGGCGGCGTACCAGATTACTCCCACCCGGCCGGACCAGCAACATGCCCTGTGTTTGTGGTGGGAAGGGAAAGTCAGGCTCGATTTTGCTGTTTGCTTTGGAATAGCCTCAAGCGCTGGCATGTTCGGGTCATTAGCAGACATGCTCATGGCCATCTACAAGAAATGGGGTATCCGTGGTTTATTAAAGTGGGTTGACGACTTCTTTGCGATCCGCTTTCCTGGTCAGTCTTGGACCAAGGACAAGTTCATTGCCTTGACCGCTGCCTTTGGGGTGCCTTGGAGTGTAGAGAAGACTCAGAAATTCTCCACTTCCCAGCAGTACATTGGCTTTATCTGGGACTTGGCTCGTCGGGTTGTCTCCTTGCCAGAAAAGAAGCTACAAGCGGTCAAGCAGCTGGTGCGGGCCTGGCAGGTTCCAGAGGCTTCGTTCTCTGCTCGCTCCAAGGGAAATTGATTCATGTTTCCTGTATTTACCCGCTAATCAGGCCTTTCCTTCGCTCGGCTGGTTAATTTGCTCAGGATTTCTTGTCACACCGAGCCCACTTGAAAGTGCCGCGCGGGCTTTTGCAGGATCTCTCTTGGATCCAATGGCTGCTCGATACATTCCCCAACAAGATGCCGTTGGCACCTCCCATGCCTATCGATCTTGGCTGCAGGGGGACGTGAGTTCCTTGTATGGGGTAGCAATCGTGGTAGGGGAGTATTGGGTGGCTTGGCATTGGGCTCCTGGTTTCAGGGTTGGGCCAGGGCTGCGATTCGACATTGGTTGGGCGGAGGCTGTGGCAGTGGAGTTGGTTCTCTGTGCAGTTGTCTCTCTGAGCTTGCTTCAGTCCTACCCCAAATGGTCAACATTCCGATTGCGCTCCGACAACACTGGCGTAGTGGGCAGCTTGCGGAGGGGCCGCTCGAGGAGCGAGGAAGGGAATCGCGTTTTAAAACACATTTATTCCCTTCTTGCACAAAACGAGCTGTTGGTCGCTCCAGAATACGTGCCTTCAGCCGAAAATATATCCGACCCTCTTTCCCGTGGGGATGTCGAAGGTTTTCTACGGAGATTCCCTTCAGTGTGCTTGCACCTTACCCTCAGCCTCCCGGCTCATTTGCAGGACAGACTGGTGCCAGTATCATAGTGCTGCCAGCAGCGCGTGCGACCCGTATTATGCCAGCACCCGATGTTTCTGCTGTACGGGTTATTGAGACTATTGGTCGTCTGGATCCACGTCCATCCCCGCTTCGCCCAAGCTGTTCTGCAGTCGACCGGATGTTCAAGTGGCGTGGGGTTCACATCCCTCCTTCCCCTGTTCTCGACAATCCCCTCCTCCGCTAGCTGCTGGACATTGCAACAAAGGAGTCATTGAGTGATACAACGAGCGTTGGTTTGGCTCTTCGGAAACTTCATATCTTCTATGATATCTTCTCGGTCCCGGAGTCAGAGTGGCTGCCCGCATCCCCGGCACTCCTGCACTCATTTGCCTTATGGGCAGCAGCGGATCCGGACCCGCTCGACCCTGGCTTCCCATCCCTTGTACCATGGGAGACTGTGGCCGCAGAAACAGTGGGTAAATACTTGTCAGGCATAAGGGCCTGGCATATAGCACAGGGTTGGCCTCCCCCGTTATCTGATGCAGATGCCGAGAGAATTCGATTTTCCCTGAGAGGTCTGGCGAAAATGCAGAAATCCCGGCGCTCAAGACCTCCAAGGCCTCCAATCACTATTACTATGATGCGGGCCCTCCGGCTATCACTTGATCTGTCAAACTCTTTTGACGCTTGTGTCTGGGCGGCTTGCTGTTGTGCATTCTGGGGTCTCATGCGTTTTGGTGAGGTCACTGTTTGCTCGCGCGCCGCATTCTCCCCTTCTGATCATTTAACACGTTCAAACGCGCATGCCTTGACAGACTCTTATGGGAAGGCATATCTTAGGCTGGACCTGCCCCACGCCAAAATGGCTGATCCAGGTAAAGGCCAGTCAGTTTATTTGTCTACGGGTGGGGACACTTGCCCCAAAGGAGCTCTGGACAACCTTTTGACGGTTTGTCCTGCTGGGGCTAACAGCCCTCTGTTCTCCTGGCGGGACAGGTTTGGGGTGGTTTGACCTTTGACTAGGGATGCGGCACTGGCCAGAGTTAACGGTATTCTTGGTTCCCTTGGTTGGGGAAATTCATTTGGCCACTCCTTTCGCATTGGAGGTGGGGCATACCTACTGGGTCAGGGTGTGAGTCCGGAAATTGTCTGTATTGCCGGTTGTTGGAGGTCTCTGGCCTATGAGCTTTATATTCGTGCCTTCGAGGATGTTATATCATCCCACTTGGCGGGTGTTGGCCGTTGACAGCCCCTTGTGCTTGGTTGGGCTTTGCGTCGCGTTTGCTAGCAGGTTGGTCACAAGTGGCTCCTGGTTGGGTGTGCTACCAAACCACTCCGCGGTCCGCGTTAGCGCCTAAGCCCAACTTCCAAGCTCCTACATCTCTCACACTGCTGCAAGACGACGCTGGAATGTGCCAGATGCCGTGGTGACCAAGCACGGCATCAACGTCCAGCGGAAACCCGTGCTGCGCTTTTAGTTCCCGCTCACAGTCACCGACTCGTCGCCGCAGCCAGTGCACACAAAACAGACCATCGGTCTGACTCTGTTTCTCCCATCCTCTCCCACCCCTTCTTGCGCCAGTTTCTTTTACTCATGCCTGCTCACTCCTCGTAACTTTGACATACACCACTCCTGGTAACTTCAAAGTGCGCGATCTTAACTTTAAAATACGAGCCCTGGTAACTTTAGAATACATGTTCTCAGATACACCTTACTCATTCCTGATAATTACATTAAATATAAGAATTGCTTTGTTCTTATATCAGCGTTCTGCACAGTCACAGAGTCATGGAGCTAGCAGTGTGGTTGGGTGTGCTACCAAACCACTCCGCGGTCCGCGTTATTTGGGTATTTACGTGTAGGTATGCGAAAGGTGCTATAAAACAACCTAACAAAAACACTACCGCACCTAACCAGACTATCGATATGTAAGGGAGCGAGGGCGGGTTGTCAGAGATTCCGCGAGGGAAAGACTTGCAATATCGGATGTACGCGCGCGACTGCTCCAGGTTCAAGACTGTAGCGCTAACGTGGGTAACTAAGCTTTAGACGACTCTTAGAACTAAGTCGAGAGAAGCCTAGTTGGGGTGTATGAGTGTACAAGGGAACCAGGTGTGTATGTCCAAATCAATTAACCAAAACCAAAACCAATACAACGAAACTAAGATTCTCCTAGGCAAACTCTGGCTCTAGCTAGAATAGTAATCTCGAGGTTTGTCAACAACCCTAGGCAAACTCTGGCACTAGCTGCTGTGACGCCGTAAAGTCCTCGACCAAACTCTGGGCCAAGCTACGATATTGTGAGTGAACTTAATCACTAGGAACTCGTACCACAATCTTAGTGGCTCATCTAACTTCGTGAAGAAGTCAACTAAGGAACCCTCACTCTGGAGCCGAATAATCCCTTACTAGAAGCCGTCCCCTCTAAGGAAGCAACTAGATTTGAGTCGATCTGGAGTTTGAGAGAACTCTACACACTTAAATTCGATCAAGATATAAATGGGCTTTGCGAAGCGCATGAAGTTTATTACTTTCTTAAGATAACCAAGTCAGGAGGCGTCACGCTACTAATCCCGTGGGGACGTTCTACGGAGCACTGGTCTTAGCAGTCAAGTCGAGGGCAAGAAACTTGTCTTATTGAATAAATATATCTGGCTTATATACTGAGTAGAGAGAGTTTAATACGAAAATTAGATGAAACAGATATGGAGAGAGACGGAAAGAGAGTGGAACAGAGGAATCTGGCTCGGAAAGGAAACTCCAGCCTATATATGGTACACACGATAAAGAAATAGTCCATTCTTGGGTATATATCAGAGGTAAAATATGATTTCGTGAGGATTAACATAGTTTTAGAGTGTTTTGATCCGAGCGAGGTTTCTCCGATTACTCCACAATTCTCCGGGGTCAGGAGTACCTTTGCGCTTCATGATCACTCGCCGCCCGGTTTCCCTTGGGTGAGTTTCATTCTATTCCTCGGATAGTTCTGTCCATCCTGAGTGTGATTAACATTCTCTCGAGAAGGCCTGTTATCTAGCTTTCCAATGACACCACTTATGATAGTCTCGAGCAACTGCGCTGAGTATGTACAAGTGATTCCCGATAGTCGGCTTTAACGGATAAGACCTTCCGCGTATGATTTCTAAGATCAAATGTTTCGATTTGCCAAGGCTATCCCGGCGCGTAGCTTTCTGTAGGACCGCTAAGCATGTTTCTACCGTCCTCACAGTTGCGACCGGTGCCGCGAATAGATCTTTACGGTTTTCCTCGGGATTGTTCTGGTCCATTGTTACGGACTGTAAAGTCCACATCTTAACATAGCTCGTTGGGAGTCTTAGTGCGAGGGATGCCTTCCCTCATAATTCCTTCCCTCGAGTAACGCGTTGGCTTAGTACTTATCCCGCTTCGAGATGTCCTGTAGTTTAGAGAGTCTACACTCTTTGGGTATAACTAGATTGACGATCTAGCGTTACATCTCCGGGCAGCCCAGGTATCCTCGCTAGCTTGGCTCTAGGCTACGCTTGTGGGCGTACCTTCATGGCTCGCTGAGTATTATTGTTAAGTTCTTTGCCTCGGCAACAGCTATCACGCTCGGGCTCCGTATAACTCTCTTATTGCATTGTATAACACGTACAAAGTGTCAAAATGTACGGTTACACGCCTTAGGCCGATTTTAGGCCTAATAGCGTTAGCACCTAAGCCCAACTTCCAAGCTCCTACATCTCTCACACTGCTGCAAGACGACGCTGGACGAATCTGAGCCGGGCCCTAGCCCCCACGAAGGGCTGGCTCAAAGCCGGCTCAGGCTCAGGCCAGGGCCCAAGCGCTAAAGAGACATATCTTGAGGCGCTAAGCTCCCTGTCCTCAGTGGACTCTACACCATGATACTTTTGGCTTTCTGGTTGCTTTCTGAGTGTGTGCAGGTTATACACCTGCTTTTTGAGATGATTTGGATCTGTACGGCCAATGCAATACATTCATCAGATAGGTGGAACAAATTGTCTGACACTAATGGAGCCTTTTTTCAGCCTGGTTAATATCTCTGGAAACCATGAGTGTAAAATTGGGCATAAGTGATGATACATGTAGTGTAATTTTTGGCGTGCTGCTCTATGCTTCATTAAGCGCTGAGCTCCGGCTCAGGGCTTTGAGAATTCTGAGCCCCCCTGAGCCCTATGACGGCTGGGGCCAGGCTAGGCTCAAAGACGGCCGGCTTTGGGGGCTCAACGGCCCTGAGCCGTAGCTGGCACATCACTAAGAGAAACCAACAGAGAAGAA
Organism: Rhodocollybia butyracea; assembly: GCA_015501585.1. Classification (NCBI taxonomy): domain Eukaryota; kingdom Fungi; phylum Basidiomycota; class Agaricomycetes; order Agaricales; family Omphalotaceae; genus Rhodocollybia; species Rhodocollybia butyracea. The sequence continues at coordinate 21,829 of JADNRY010000785.1, forward strand.
GGACAAGGGAACAAAACTGTGAAGGCGAATACTAAGCTGATGGTGAACAGGTCGGAGTATGACAGGAAGCCTTTGACGAGTCCACCGTCAGATAATACAGAGCCTCAACAGATCATACAGAAAATCTCGATTAGGCCCGCGGCTATCCTGCCCAGAAATGACACACTTCAGGCAACCACCCAAAGTACCAAGTTAGGGTGGAAGACTGTGACCATTCCCAACCTAACATGGTCAAAATCCCAGGGAATTCCCAGCCCCATTTGGGAATCCCACAGCCCACTTGGGAATCCCACTTCCCACCTGGGAATCCCAACTATTTTGGGATTCTCAATCATACAAATATATAAGAAATTACCGGCTCAAGATGGAATGGACACCAACATGCGTTCAGCGCTGTGGATTGCTATGCTCTATGAATACAATCAAAATACCTCAAAGTATTGTACATTCTGCTGTATGTTAAAGTCAGTGTCATGCAGTATTTTTATCTCACTCCCAGATTACACCTCTTACTCAGGCTCTGATTGGTGCACATATTTATTCTTTGTAGGCCTCTTATACAAGATCACTGTTGCATTAGAGCATGTTTTTCAACTGCTAAAAAGATCACATGTAGGGAGGAGACACTGAAACCACCAAGCCTGCTGCTCCAACTATGCTCCATTTCAATCACTTGTGAGTGGTGATTTCTTATTTTCAAATTTATTTTTGTATAACCCTTATCATATATGTTCAATGCAGTGCACTGGTAAATTGTGCAAATTGATTTTCCAGTACTCAATTTTTTTCAATAAGATGCTGCCAATACTAGTGACTACCAAGTCTGAGAATCCAAGGCTGTTGTGACCAGACCTAATGAAGCAATGAAGCAGCAACAGTACTTAGGTAACATACTGACAACCTTACTTTATTTTGACCAGACAATTGTGCCTTCCATAGAGTGACTCAACCATCTTTGCCAATTTGGCATGGGTAATATAAATCATACAGGTATGAACTCAATACTCTTTGCCTCTGTCAAAACTGTGAGTAATCCTTTCCTTATAATCACTCAGTGCATGTTAAGAAAATTGCATTGATATTTATTTAATGTCTGTATGACTGAGACCTCTATTTTCAGCAAGTCAGAATCATGGGAGTCCCAGCTGTGGAGTTCTGAGATTCCCTTGCTGTGGGAGTCCACAGAACTGGGAGGCCCACAGAACTGGAGTCCCTGCTCTGGGATTCCCAAGTTTGTACTTTGCATATTGTAAATCAGAGTATTGCATTCCTGCTATCTTCATCCTCACTGAATCTGATGATTCAGTCGATTTCATCTGAATTGTTCATCTGATCTCAAGACTTAGTTTCCTTAATCATGTTTCTCTCCTTCATGTAAATCATAGTGTAATTACTACTAGCGCAAAATGTAAACATATACATAGACCTGTAAACCGTTGGCACAGACTTCTTCCGATTATTTTTCGTTGTGGCTTTGATCTTCAATTTTAGGGTTTAGATGCAGGAAAGTTGTACATGAGCATGATTTTCATTACATTATTCCACCACACGCACCACACTGCATTTATACAGATGCTTTTCACTTGTAATGACTTTTGTATATGAATGTAACATCAACCTCATAGAGGGACTGCTTTAGGCCTAACATATACATAGAGAAGGAGCGAGGAATCATAACAAGTACATAATAAACTACGTCTTTCTGCCCTTCTTCAAAAATCCATCCCATTTTGTTTTATTTGGCTTTGGCTCTGCTTCCTTTTTCAATGCGCAAAACATCCTCAGAGAGATTGTCAAGATCTTCGAGACCGTCAGAGGTCCAATTACCAATGTCAAGCTCACTCTGTTTACGTTTTACCTGCGCTTGAGGACTGCCATGAGCACTCAATCCTAGCAGGCTACGCTGATCATCCTCCTCCCATAGAGTAACGCGATCTCCCTTTCCTTGCCTTTCCCCTTACCTGCCTTTGTTGCGGTCTTTGTGACCGTACCACCCAGTTCACCTTCCCCAGGGCATGCTGCTTACCCTTGTTTGATTTTGGCGTGATTTCTTGTTCATCATTGCCATCGCTTCCTTCATCTGACCCTATGTCCATCTCGAGGAAGTCTTGATGCCACAAAGAGACATCCCATACATATGCAAGAACTTTACCATTGACATCAGTAACAAGCGGCACATTGCCTTGTTCATCAGCCTCTAGTTCCTGGTCTCTGCGAAATGAAACATCAATTAGTTGATATACAAACCATGAATAGCATGTCATTACTTTCTGACCAAAATTCCAGCCGGTACAACTTCTTTGGCATGCTATCCTCCTGAACACTATGCCAGGCTGCCGCAAGAACTCCTGGTGCAGTGCGTCCAAATGCGGCGTAACCACTGCTCAAGCCTCAGGCACTCGGAGAAACTTGTTATTAGGTACGTCAGGGTTGAATCTGACTAACCAAGTTTCTGCTGGATAGTCCACAATGCACAATTTGTGGCGGACCGCAAGGCGAGGAACAATATCCATGTACCTTTACCATATGCTTTCCAAAAGCATTTTGACTGCATACCACGCCTGAAAAGCGTTGAATCAATTTGTTTTTTGTGAAGAACCAAAATGATTCTCCAAGTAGCCCTAATCGTCTTCATCTTTTGATGATGACTTTTTGGCAAACTTTTTCAACCTGTTGTCATACCGCGCATGGATATTGTCAAGTTGCTCCTTCCCTTGGTTAATTTGCCAGAGGTCGGGTGACCATCATTGTCCTCACTTGCATCCTCCTCCTCATTGTCATCATCAGTTTCTTCCTCATTGTCATTGTCAAGGTCTGAAGTAAATGGAAGGCCATGTCCAGGAGTAGGACCGGAACGTTGGCCTTCAGCATCCTTGGGGATCATCGGAACAGGATGGTGACTCTGAGGCGAGAATGGTGAGCAGCAGCAATTGTGTAACGGCCCGTAGTCCGGCCGTTGATAGATCCTCAGGGTTAGGTTTAACCCGGCTACTCTGGGCATTAGTCCTAGAAAACACTACGGTAGCACGGGACTATAGTGTAGTAGTTAGCACAGCAGGCGCGGGTGCGAGCCCGCTAGTTCATTTTTCCGCGAGGTCAATGGATCGACCCACGGAAGTGTTACAAATTGGCTGGGCAGATCCCTGACTTTTCACCCCCACATTTTGGTCCTATTGCCTGTGACTTGTGTACAGGAGGGCAGGTTTTGGACAATTGTTGAGTACAACAATCTGTTTCTCCTTGGGCAGGAGACCGAGTGGATGCGAAGGGCCTGCTTCAGGGCATTGCTCCGCATGTGTCTTGCGTGAACTTGCTTTGGTGGCTGCAAGGTATCATAGCCTGAGGCATAACTGGATGAGTTTTGTTTCGGATGAATGCAGCATACATGGTTAAACAAAACATGGTGCAAACCACCAGAAGGTCACATTGGTCAGTTCTCTCAGAAGAGATAAACTCCTTGGTTCAGTATCTGAGATAAAGTAATGGCTGTTCATATAAGTAGTAAACTCTGGGTGGTCTCCCCACTGTAGCCTCAGCAGCTGAACGAGCCTTCCTCAGAGTGGGCAATAACTTGTCAAGTTTACCCTGTAGCACCGCAAGCTGACCACCCAGTTCAATTATCTTCTCTAATGCACAGTGTGCTTTGTGCAGGATGCACTGGTTGTAGCCAAGGTCACTAGCTCAAACTAAGGCACATATGTTGTAGTCGGGCACTTGGGCTTCATCCCCATCAAGCAATGCCAATGCACACAACTTCACGCTCTCAGTCCAGACATCCAGCACTTTGTCCGCTTCCTCTTTGTCAAGAACCATTGCCTCTCCAACGAGCTCCCATGTTTTCTCAACCTCAGCCAAACTTCCAGCCCCATCTCATCTTCTGGATCACTTTGAGCTATCTGTCCCATCACCAAAGTGAACATGATGACCTGGGTAGCTTGCCAGGCCACTGTGAGCAGTATCGCGAGTTTTCAGGGCCAGTGTGTCACCTGTCATAGAAGAGGAACTGGCACACACCACCTGGACTTGGCTATGATGAGGCCCCGTTTGGCGACTCTCTATGGTAGGTGTGACAACCATGGAAGGACGATGGAGGGGGGAGGGAATGTGATGCCAGTTCATAGTAATAGGTTGACTCAGAGAACCCAAAGAGTGAGAAGAGCCATCCAGCGCAAAAGCTCCTGCACCTTGTGAACACAGTCCTGTAGGATTTTCTTAGCCTTTATAGGAGCAGCACCCGTTGTCTGCAAAGCCAAAGGTGCTGAGGGCAGCACCACCAAAGGCAGGCGGCGCAGTGGCCACAGTATCATGCCTAGTGCAGTGATATGCTGGTTTACTGGCCAGGCTTGTATAATCTAGATATTGCTATTCCAAGTTTATCTGCATTGTACATTGGATACTAAGGGCTATAGTGAGTCCCACACTGTTAGCTAAAGCTGATAGGAAGTCTATTGTACCCACTGAGTTGCATTGTGGATGGTATAAGCATTTCCCACACTTTGTACTCTAACCCAAGTCCTATGCGAGTGCATAACCTAGAACATATAGGTGATCACTCAATATGAGGCTAGACTTACTTGATGCATACTCAAGGGAACTTCATTCACACACAAAGTTCACAAGTGGAGGTGTTAGTTCAATAGAGACATACTTGGCTATTTGCTAGATAATGTTCATGGACCTAAATAATTGGCTTATACATATGACTTCAGTCAGCATTAAGTCTGCTGAATCATACAAATCTGAAAGGCTTACTGATCATACTTGAAATGATGACTGATACTCTCCAAAGTTCATTATAGATCAACAAACATGATTACTGATATATCCTGTACATACTTACTAAGGCTACTTTCATTACTCATCTCAGTTTCTCTTGCTTACTGTACACATCATCTATTAATAATCAACAT